>CABFOV010000497.1:0-39034 GCA_902141375.1 Timema poppense
GTGTTACAGTGATGCGCGCGCATCTTAAAATTTCACTCTCATCATTTTTTCATATCGCGCCTAAAGAAGTATAACTTCAAAAATATGAGAGACGAAAATCTTTGATTTCCGTGGGGGTGTTGTGGTGGTCCTATTGCACTAGGACTACTTGTATGCCCTTCCATCAGGTACTGTGAAGGAATTATAATTATAGTAATTTTAAACAAAGTATTATCACAAATTTTAATAAAACTCGGCATGGACGATTTTGAGAAAATTAGTTTTTTTTAGCTCTTTTGTAAACCACCCTAAGTCCCTCTGGATAATCTTAGGAAACCCCTAGATATCAATTTATTGGCTGATATGTAAATGGCCTTGGCTCTAATCCGAGTAACAGGCATAAACATTGTGAAAACTAAGTTTTTGAGTTCAAAAGGTCATAAAACGCTGAAATACATCAACATTGAGAATCTGTTTTTTGACAAGCACAATATTTATTCTCCCCGAGGGGTTGCGAGAAGGTAAAAAGTGATTGAAATAATAGTAACTAGACCCTTACCCCTTCACCCCTGCCCCCCCAGCATTATTTTCAAAATAAAATATAGATTATGTTATTCGCTGATAATGTAGCTTTATGTTGGTGAAAAATTTTTAAAATAGGTCCAGTAGTTTTTGAGTTTATTCATTAAAAATAGACCCTTTCACCTTCCCCCACCCCCCGCATTATTTTCAAAATAAAATATAGCCTCTGTTACTCGCTGATAATGTAGCTTTATATTGGTGAAAGAATTTTTTCAATCGGTCCCGTAGTTTTTGAGTTTATCCATTACAACAAAAAAACACATCTTTCCTCTTTATAATATTAGTGTAGATTACCTGTCGTATGTTTTGCAAACATATTGAACCTGACTTAATATGTAAGGCAGGTTGCATAAATAACAAATAATAAAATACAAGATTTACAATAGTTTATTAAATAGATACAAACTACAAAAATAAAGTTCCCATAAAGAAATTACTTTAGGTTTCGTCAGTAATAGCAAATAAACATTCCAGGGAATGGATGAAATCCATTTGATGCGTTGTATAAAGTTATATAACAGGCTGGTTGCAGGATGGCGTGTTGAAATGTCACCTTTTGATAGAGCTTTATGAGATAATGATCGCACCCTCCTAGCTGTACTTAGTTATCAGCGTCAGGTATTTCAAGTATGTAACAACTAAAACAATGTAACTCGCTGAAAACATTGGTAGCGTATGATCAATAAGGGCACTACCAATTTAGAGCAAAGCACACATATGAAAATATTGAAACTGAATTCTCTGGGAAGTATTAAGATGGTGCTCATAGTTCGTTAATTCATACATCTCCAGGTTTCCTAGACATATAAAAAGCTAAGAGACTATATAATAATATCCCAGGTGATTTTAGTCCCTTTAGTTTAGTTAACCTACCGCGTGAACGTCAAGGCCACAAAAGGGGTGCATACCAACTCCCATAGGTTAGGGATTAATAAGCCCCAATTAGGACATAGCTGTTTCAATCATGGTTCACCTTAACAGCGCTCACGATCAAATGATATAATAAAGGTGTACATATGATGCCTAGCCCCAGCGATCACGGAGCTTAAGGAGCCCGTCTAAAGGGTATAATATACAGTAGAGCGTCGGAAATCCGGACGCCAAAAATCCGGAGCGTCGCAAATCCGGATCGGTGGTGAGAGCAGGTAGGGGAGGTGTGGAAGGTGTTCTTGAGAGTTCAACGACTTAGCCAGTCACCTCTCCTTGGTAACGTGCTCGGCTCAGTTCTGTGCTATCATTTACAAACTTTACAGCAGTGGTATAGTTGCCTTGTGACGTTTTAGTGTGCGAGGTAAAACAGTACATATTTTTACTTTGTTAATAATGTCATCAATATCAAATAAAAGGAAACAGAAAATTTTATATATAGAGGATAAGTTAGAAACTCTACGAAGACTGTCTAAAGGGGAAAGTGATGCATCTCTCGCTAAAATAAGTGGTGTGGGAACTTAAACCATTAGTGACATTAAAGCAAAGAAAGACAGTTTACAACGTTTTGCTTCAAAACTAGATTCTGAAGAAGGTTCACAGAAAAGAAAAACCACACGTATACGTATGTATACAGTTATTGAAAGCACATTTGAAAATCTGGACAATTCAGTAATCCGGATGGGTCCCGGTCCCGATCGATCCGGATTAACGACGCTCCACTGTAGAAACAAATAAATGAAGTATAGAGCCCAACTGTGTACATGCCAAGCCAAGAGCGTCAAATGGTGAACACAACTTAGAGTATTAGAAACCATCAAGAGGGGCGAAAGATCTAACTAGGTCATTAAAAAAAACCTGAGAGTAACACCCAATTAGCTAGAGTTGACGTTCCACCAGCAACAATAGACAGGAGATAGCCTCATCAGAAAACAATTACTTTCGATCGACTTAGCTTAGTTTACAACTACCAGAACAACATAATATCGTTAAGCGCTCTTCTAAACAATTGTTAAGCCGTATATAGTGACACATAATATTAGCAAACAATGTATTCATTTAATAGAATTAGTAGTCTAAACAGACCAGCCACAGCTGACCCATGATATAGCTGGAGGCCAAACCACGTGACTGAATCCACAATATATATAAATATATAACTATATTACACGCGATTGGTTCTAAAGGAACCAACGTGCCACAATCTGTGAATAGGCACACCTGGCCATTAACCTAATCAAATCCTAACATGTTTTAAATACATCATCCATATGTGGTTGAGACGTTAAGCGTCAACTCAAACACATCAAGAGGTAGACTAGTACATGGCTTGCGAAAACAATTATACTTTGCACATTAGCTATCTGCAACGAAACGATAATCCCAGCGGGGATTCCAGTCCTATAATCTTAATAAATGGGCTGTATGTCCATTCGAAGTACACCGGCTGCGTAGAACATTGACGAGAAAATCCATGGAGTGGTGGGGTGCTAGCAGAGCGAACCCTTGTTGCGGATCCATCCGACGCCATAGCGCCTTGGCTCGGCACTCTTTGCTATTAGTCGATTACACGCTGAAAGTAACCAGATATATGACTGTCTAGTAGGTAACTATGAATTGTGCTGTCTTCCTTTTTGTTAGTACAATATATTCACCATCTACTCTCCGACTCTGACAAAACTAGGAAGGGATAAAAAAAAAGGTGTGTTCGACCAATCAAGTATCAGAGCTAGAGCGCTGGAAGGGGTATAGGTGCATGCGTGAAGTGCAGACATTTAAAAGGGGGGAAACGAGTCATATTTCGTTTCAATACATTTTTGTTGTATTTTATCTTTCAATTTAAGTTAAATGTAGCTCATTTGAAATGACCCCGGAATGCAACCACTGCCTCAGCAAGGCCACGGGAAGTCCAAACTCCGCCATAACAGACGACGAGTTGTTGTTTAAATGAAGTGATGCAGAAGCACATAACGGTGCGAGCTACTGACCATTAGCTCGGCACAATATCTTACCTTCCCAATAATCCTGACTACGTTGTACTACAAGCTAGACATAGTTCTCTAGTGGTATTTACTCAAATAATCGTTTTCCTTGGATTGTAATAATAATAATAATAATAATACATTATTTATCATGCCTAATTTAAGTCAAATTCAAATGGAGAACCCATATTCACCATTAGAAGAATATTTTCACTATTATATAATGGAAAAACTCGTGTGGACAGAGTCAGTAAAGAAAGGGTGCCGAAGGAGTGCGGTTTGAAAGGGAATCGAATAGGTCAATGTGAGAGAAGCCTCTTAAATGTTAAAACGATAATTTTTTTTTATCATATGACATATGACCGGAAGAGACAAATCATCCAGGTTCGGTCGCCTTATTGGTAGCCTACTAGCCGCTCTGGTGTCACAGAACGTTGCCCAGGGTACACCTTGGGAGGTAGGCTACACGTTGTACTCGCGAGTAGATGATGTGATTATAGTTATAATGGAGTTATGCAACAGGTGTGAGTCTTAAACTAGCTTAAGCGTAACTAAACAAACCATTTAGATCGTTGAGATCATACTCCTTAAGAGTAAAATACTCCTGGTACCCACCGGGAAGTGAGCCTGGAACCCCTAGCCTCATAGCTAGGTGCACTGACCACTAAACCATGAGTCATGTTAGAAATAGAGAGTGGATCGAGTGATGAATAAATATATGACGGTAAAGTGTGTGGATCAAAGGAAGGGGTAGGCCATGTAAGACGTGGATAAACTTAGTAGATGAATGTGTGAAAAAGAGAAACATTAAGAGGTTTAAGAATAAAAAAGCATTCATAACTAGGTGTATGGATGTTGTTGAAGAGAAGGGAGTATGCAAGGATAGGGATGTGTGGAGAATGTTAGTGAGGATGGATTAAATATGGGGTCGTTTTTTGAGCTATACGTACAGATTTTTGCCTATCCTATAGGGGTACGGCGTGTGTAGGTATTAATGTGTGTGTGTGTGTGTGTATAAGTTACTGTATCTTCAGTGTGGAAACCACGAGACACTTCGTCTACAAAATGTATATTATGCATTAATTAAGAGTGAATATTATATTTTTTTCAGGTCTACCAGAAATTTGATCGATGTCCTGTGATCTCTAAAGTAAAGTAAAATCGCCATCATTACTAAGTGAATTTAAAGACTTGATCAACCACAATATGTTATTATAAAGTTGATTTTAGTAAGATATTCTTGTATAAATCATGTGTCTTTATCGACGTTGGGACATACTTAATTAAAATGTTTTAGTGACGCTCTAAATAAATATATATTTAACTATTTAAACTTCGTGTTAATAGCTAACCGATATAGTTATAACAAATCGGCGTTTCTACATTTTATTTGTAGACAGAATACTATAGCAAGTTTTTTTTTACAAAGAGATATAGTTGAATTCTAAAAAAAATTACAATATTGTAAAGTATAAAGAAGAGACTTCAACAAAAGACTTGAAACTTAATTCAGCTACCATTTGGTAAACAGAGTAAGCAACCAATCGTACTGCATTGTAAAGAAGGTTACATAGCTCTAAGAAACGACTGAGTTTTAGAATGACATTATTGTTGTTATTATTATTAATAATATTATTATTAGCACCTTGTATTACTACCAAAATGACATTATTACCACTCAGAACTAGAACCAGTATACCTAATTATGAATCCATACTGGATAGTAATAAATAATAATAAATAAGTGTATGTGTTCTAGTACTAAAACTACAATACCACTATACTTAGATACCTAAAACTTTGTATGCATATTGAGGGTTTCATTGAGGACAGCACTTTCTATCTGTTTATGAGAAAATACAAATTTTTTATTTTACAGAAAAAAATTGCTAGTTGAATTCTCAGAATATAATTTTCATCAATCCGTGATTTAAAAGCAAATTTAAGTTAAACAATGTTTTTATATAACTAGCTCGTGTACTCGTTCTTCCTAGGTCAGTGGAGAGATTCCTCACACATGTGTCGGTAATGCTGAAAGATGTAGAAGGCCCCACACTGGTCCATTGTGCTCATGTCAGCCTGATGGATGTTGTGTTATCATGAGTCAGGTGACCTCCTCTTATACATGAGTAAAATGTTTCTCTTCTCTTTGTAAAATATGTTATAAGTGTCGTGCTGATCATCAACGTTAAGCGTTCTTGTTTACATGTATTCACTCAAACATTATTTGGGACCACCCCCAGAATAGATGTTTGTTAAATAGTTAAAGTAAATTAAAATTGCACAGTGAAAATTTACATTTTACATAATAATTATAAATTTTCAACATTAATGGCTTAATCCAATCCGCTATTTAGAATCAGCCAAATTAAATTTTTGTTTTTGGATATTTCTAGAGGATATTAACTTAAGATCTATTGGCATTCCAAAGTTTATTTTTCTAAGATGTCTAGAAGTATTCGAGTAACTCATGCAGACAAAAATATTTCAATTTAGGATGTTCTACATCTAAGCTGCAATCTTTATATATTTACAATCCAAATATTAATTCAACAAATAAATTTTAAAAACAATCGGTGTTGTGTATTAAAAATGTATGAGCTCATAAAGTGAATGAACGAAAGATCACATTCTATAGAAAATGCAATATTTGACTAAGAGAAATCTTAAGATAAAAGAAAATCAGATATATACATTCTTAAAAGACATATTTGAAAACATGTGTAGGTTTAAGGAATATGGTATTTAGATGCGGCTATAACAGTAATTAGTAACTATAATAACGTCGCTATTTAATCCATTGTATATAATATGTTGTAGTGTATGAACCAGAAATAAAACACAAATTAGCTTTATTTTACTTATTCTTATAACTGTTTGTCTAACACTGAGTCTTACTACGTGTTTAGGTTATAAACATATGTACCAAATATGAAAATTGCTAGGAATGAGAAAGATTGTATATCGATTAAGTGTACCCCCATTTGCGTGGAGATATGGTGTAAAACCACACTAATAAATCCACCCTTTTACACCAGACCAAGAATCGAACGGTGATCTCCCCGTCTACTGCAGTCCAGTTTAATTCAAAGGTGACGCCTTAAACACTTCGGCCACCAAAGCGGGTCTATATAACTTGATCAAGTGTTGTAATAGGAATGTGTAATATCTAAGATCACCCACGTGACCCTACCTTAGCAACAAACACTGGTTGTTAGCTTCGGGGAATCCCTTCCGTTATTCTTTGAGGAGGATCGGGGTAAGGTGAAGATGTTGGCTGGAGAGGGGGGGGGGCAACGAGGCACTCTACAGTTTAAAAAATGCCCCTTCCCTCGTTTTATAATTATTTTTTACTACAATGTATTTACACAATGGTTCACCGCATCGCTTAAAATGCGGAATATATGTCAGGCTCATCTAGACTGATTTTCCCATGATGGAGTTCTGGGTTCAAATCACAGCCCGCTGTATTGAGAGTGTTTGAAGTATAAATAATGTATCAATCTCTCTTCCCGAAAAAGCTAGTATGTTTTCTATAAATACAAGTGGTAATACAACTTTTTTATTCACTTAGCTAAAAACTATTAATCTTTTAATTTATACCCCCAAGTTATTGGTACAAATTGCAAGTAGTATACCTATATATACTATAGATTACCTTTACAATAAATTACATCCAAAATAATGAAATATATATACACACCGAGTGTTCATTTGAAACCTTTCCACCAAAATATTAAAAAAAGAGCGTTGTAGAAAAAAAAATGTTTTAATGAAAATGTGTTTGGTTCTTAAGAGGAAGTAAGTTGGTAAGGCTGGTATGACCTTGGGTGACTATGCTAAGATGACGTTAAGATCCCGTTGGTTTTTAATAAGACTTCCTTTTTTTTTATTACATATTCTTGTAGATCACGTTGTACAATTTTAAAAATGGTGATTTTAATCTTTTTAAAGTAAAGACTATTACGGAAAATGAGCTTCACCAGTTTCGGAGTCACCGTCACTGGTCGCGGCATTGGAATTTGGCCTATTCAAACATAGTTCGGGAAGGTATAAATGTTTGTATTCTGTGAGCCCGCACACGTGGGCATGTTCAAGTTTATGCGTATTTGTAAAGTAAGTAATGAGAAAAACACCTTTTTAATCTAAATTTTAAAAGAGATTTTCGAAATTATTTCCCTTTTTAGCTAAACAATGATAGAGTCTATTTTCGAATTCACTTCTGACGTTTTGTAGGGTTACTTTTGTAATACTCTAATGCCATTATTATTATTATTTAATTTTTTAACTCTTAGATATTTTCTGGTTTATTACCATTAATAAGTTACTCTAAATGTCCCCATGGAAAAATCTATGGAGGGTTAAATCAGGTGACCTTGTGGCCGTTTAATTGGTCTTCTTATGCTAATCCGTTGTCCATTCAATCTATTGTCCAACCATTGACGAACGAGTAATGTATTGTGAAGGGGGCTCCATCTTTTTGAAAATGTAAAAGATCTTTATCAAGCTTCACGTTTCCATGATCGTCTATTTGATTTTCTAGGGCGTGCACTATGAAAGGATAGCTTCTTCAATCATTTACAAGTATTCTCCCTCTGTCAAATTTCCATCAATAAAAATCAGAACAATAATTGTGTCACCTAACATACCTACCAACGCGTTTATTTTTTTCTGGCCATTGTGTGTGTCCATCAGTAAAAATATGAGGATTTTGATAACCGCAATAATGACAGTTGTACTTATTAAAATAAAACACTTGATAAAAAAAGTGTACTCACCAGAAAAGCAGATACAGTTTAATAACAATGGATTCGCATTCAATAATTCGATCATTTCCTCGCAAAACTGTAGTCGACTTTTGGGAGTATATTCGCTTATTGTTTTATGTACACTACCTACATTTTATATGGATGAAACTTATTTAACTTTAATGTCTTATGAACCGAATCAATTGATACTTTAGTATCTTTAGACATTTCCTAAACTAGACTTTGGGTATTTGCCACAAAAGTGCCCAAAATTTCCACTTTAGTCAATTCACTCAATACTGTACTCACATTCAATTTTTTTGTTTGCGACAGGTGACCTGGCGGTCTAGAGGTAAGGTGTCAGACTTCTGTGCTGGCGGCCGGGGTTCAATCCTCGGTCCCGGCACAGATTTATCTGATTACCAAACCCTTCCTTCACCTTTGACAAGACATCTTGTGAATGTGAGGAATGCCAGGCCTCCACCGTGGTTCGGATTCCACGTTAAACTGTAGGTCCTCCATTTCATCTCACAATCACCCTACCATTACATATTAGCGTAAGTGCGTATAACCCGAACGGGTAGTAAGACGCGGGGCTAATAATAATAATAATAATAATGTTTGCGACAGATCAAGTTTCCTTAAATTTTGAAAAAAGATCCAAAACATTTATATGTGATACGTTTTTATCCTGGTGTCTTTAGTAGAATGTTGATGGCGTTTTTAAATCATATTGAGCCCCGGCTTCATCGATAAAAAACATTTTGCTGTCTCTTCAAGACTGTAAAATATTTTTCAAGATTAGATGTTAGAAGTAGAACGCAAACGAGACAACTAATAGATTTGTAACTGGCAATGATAGTAAAAACTATGTTTTTGTTACGAGCTTACACACATATACTTGTACCTTCCCGTACTATATTTGAATAGACAAAATTCTAATGCCGCGCCTGGTGCTGGTGACTCAGAAACTTGTGAGGCTTATTTCTTGTGATAGCTTTTATTTAAAAAAAGCTTTAAATCGCCATTTTGAAAATGGCACAACGTGATCTACAGGAATATGTAATAAAAATAATGGAGTATCATTTTAAAAAAAATCAAAGAGACCTTAAGGTCACCTTAGCAACGCCACCCAAGGTCATACTAGCCCTACCACCTTCCCCTTCAGAACCACACAACTTTTGTTTAAAATATTTTTTTTCTGCTATGCGCTGTTTTCGAGGTATTTTGGTGGTAAGTTTTCAAATGAACACCCAGTATATTTATATTCAATTTTACGTACCCCCTAAAAGATGTCATCGCCTAGCCCTGGGTTGAACACCACTGCTCTAGATTATACCTCTCTTGACATTAAATCAAAAACAAACATTAGAGCTAAGTTTGGGCTGTTAGTTAATGTTGGTAGGGTAAAATGATATTCTATTACCGACTTAATAATATGGACGGAATGTTGAGGGTATATAAGAATAAATTGAACCTTCAAAAGTAAGGAGAGAGAAAGGAAAGACATCAGTGATAAATAAAATGTAGAAACCCCCCAGGCCTCCTTAAATAAAGTATTTATTTTGGATAGTTAAATCTCCTTTTACTCGTCACCTTAATTCAAATATATTACAAGCTTAACGCTATTAACTCTGTGACCACTGTTAAGGATCATTGATATGATTTTTTCTAGTACCGAATCTCACTACCTTTTCAGGTTTTACGCATATGCGCTGATTATGTTAATGACTTAGAGATGGAGATGTTTAAATTCACAGGAATTGTACTAAGATGTAAGTAACCCGCCTCGGTGGCGTAGTTGGATAACGCGCTAGTCGTGTTGAGCTCAACCGCTGAGGACGGGGAGATCAAGGTTCGAATCTCGGTCGAGTGAACTGGGGGTGGTTTTTCCTAAATGGTTTTCCACTCCCCCTCCACGCAAATGCGGGTTCACTTCATCTAATTCATCCTTCCCAATTCCTAATCCATTAGCGTAATTAGTACTTAAAGCGTATAACCCGAACGGGTAGTAAAACGCGGTGCCAAATAATAATAATAAGATGTAAGGAGAAGGAGAGTGGAAAACCATTTAGGAAATCCCGCCCTTAATACACCCCATCTGGATTCGAACACTTAACTCCCTGTCATCGTCACTATTGTTTGTTGCGAAAGTGACGCCTTAGACTATACGGGTACCGAGACTAGTATTGACAAGTTAGAGTTAGGGGGATCAAGGGGTATAATGTAACCAGTCTTGAAGTTGCAACATCTATATTATATAATTAATATATGTTACACTAAATGTATATATCACAACAAACTTTCCAAGTATTATTATTAATATTAGCACCGCGTCTTATTACCCTTTCGGGTTATACGCACTTACGCTAATGTGTAATGGTAGGGTGATTGTGAGATGAAATGGAGGACCTACAAATCTGTGCCGGGACCGAGGATTGAACCCCGGCCGCAAGCATAGAAGTCTGACACCTTACCCCTAGACCGCCAGGTCACCGACCTTTCCAAGTAAAGTGTACATTATCTAGATATAGTACACTTAATGAATATGTCACAGCATACAAGTGACGTGTATATTGCTTAGCTACCATACACATTTAAATACCAACACATCATTAAAACACACAAACAGTTAGCTACGATGCATCTAATCAATAAATATCGAAATCAACCATCTCCGACAATCGTGGCCATTATTTAGCTACGATACTCTCGAAACACATTCACCAAAGGATCTTTATCACTCTGGTGGCAGCATGTGACGTCACTTCTTAATACGGTGAGACATACCTTGTCCCATTGTGGTTTTTTTTTCAAACTATAGCATTAGCTCGTCTTCATTCTATTTCTCTGTGGTCTAATCGGGACCCTGTGTGGTCTGTCTACACACTACTCTAAAAAAACTTTACTTTATTAAAAGCTCAGCCATGAACAAAACCCTGACGTTTACAAACCTGCAGAGTCACCTTCAATTAAAACTTTATTTCCCCTCACTTTTTTGATTAAATTTTTTTAGTCACTTTTTATCTTATTTTTTTTTAAATCTGTCTACACAAAATCAAATATGTTTATTAATTCATATATTTAAAATAATTTACGTACACAATACAATTTTATTTACTATAAAATGTCAAAATCGTCATTCAAATATATACTTATATGAAACAAGAACATATAGCCACTACTAAAGACTTTTCCAATAATGATTGATTTAAAGCATAGCAATGACTGTTACCAGAGTTTTTTTTTATTCTCACAACTCATTAATAATTTAATGAAACAATGTTGTTGTTCATTCTGAAAATCCATCAATAATTTAAAGAAACAAGATTGGAAATATTAATTTTAAGAAGTACACAAAATATATCCTTACGATATAATTGTAAAAAGAGAAAATTCTTATGTATTCGAAGAAGCAGGCACCCACAACCGTGTCATGCACCAGCAATTGTGTGAGGAGGGTGTGTGAAAACTTCAATGATAAATCCCATTTAGAAATCCACACCTTCAAGTACCCCTCTAGTATTTAAAACAAATCTCTAAACCTACCCCAACGACTATGCAGTTTAATTCCCAACGACCAGTTTTATAGTTTGACCTAGCAAGTATAAAGTGTGACGCCACACTAAATACAGGGCGACACGTATTTACAACAGAATGGAATAGGCCAGTTTTGTATGTTAAATTTTCCCCTTCCATTCGAGTTAGGAGAGGTGTAGTCTTATATTTTGTGTAACACCGCACTCTAGACTTGCTAAGTCGTATTGCATTTGGACGCCTTTGACTCAGAGATAGGGTTTCCGCATTAGTGATCACGTTGTCTAATCTGTCATGCTCGTATTACATATATATATTAGCACCCAGCCTACTACCCATTTGGATTGTACGCTGTTACCCACTCTTACTACAAGCAAGTTCAGGTAAGTAAATATCTCCTAAATCATACCATCTTCATCCCTTCCATATGAGGGTAAATAAGCAGATAGCCCAGACTAGCAGTAGGAAGTGATGCACATACATTTTAAAGGCTGTTTATGAAATATTGGACAGGGTCAATGGGGATGGTTTACAAATTGTGATACATCATTTATGTTATTCCATCCAAAACCCAATGCCTTTTAAATTTCTCTCCTCATCGCTAATCCTTTAATTAAGATTATAGTATCCGAGGTGTTAGACAAACCAATTAAAAATCAAGTAACAAAAACATTGACAAGGAACCTAGTACAGTAGTTACAATCGGTAATTCTGAGCCAACCATGTTTGTCTCAGAAAATAAAAGATGTGTTAATTACTTTTGAATTAAACTAAAAATATCTGCTTAGTGGTTTTATTAATAATAATAATATTTAGTACCGCGTCTTACTACCCGTTCGGGTTATACTAAGTACTAATTACGCTAATGGATTAGGAATTTGGAAGGTTGAATTAGAGGAAGTGAACCCGCATTTGAGTGGTGGGAGAGTGGAAAACCATTTAGGAAAAACCACTCCCAGTTCACCCGACCGAGATTCGAACCTCGATCTCCCCGTCCTCAGCAGTCGAGCTTCAACACGACAAGTGCGTTAGACAACTACGCCACCGAGGTGGGTTTAGTGTTTTTATTGAATTATCTAACATTTTTGTTATTATTTTGACTGAGCTTAGCTTCTCCGTCTCTTATCATAGTTACACTAATATGCTATGTATGAGGAAGCTATAGCTAATATTAAGTGTTCCCCAATTTACGTGAAAGGGGGCTAGAAAAACCATTTAGGATAATATTCCTGATTGCACATGGCCGAGATTCGAATCCCGATTTCCCAGTCCTTGTAAAACGAGGTAAAACAGATGTTACACCTTACTTCGTATGCTCATGGATGCAGTTAGTATCTGCATAATTTGTTTTTTAAACAATTAGTACATTTTATATAAAATAGTTTGATCACTGAAACTTTATAATTTAATATATATTTGAAAATTAAGTTAGTTCTAAATTTGTATTTTAATTTGTTATTTATAGCAAATTGTACCATCTTAGGGTTTTATAATTTCCCATTATAATACTTGCCAACCTCGGAAAGGGAGCATTACTGGCCTGTAAGACAGTACTCGGGCCACCCCTTCCCTCACTACTAGCAATAAAAACTCTTTATAGCCAAGGGTAGTAATGGTTATATTACACGAAAATTGCAGTCTTTCCCACTGCCAAATCATTTCTCATTCTTTGGTGAGGGTTTCCAGTAGGGGGGGGGGGCGATCCCTCTAGCATTCCCTCGCGCCATGGATGTGGGCCAACATTTTGATTTGCGATATGTAGTTACCGTAGAAAAGGGAAAAATGAATGGGGGGAGGGGTGATATGCCTTAAAACACGAAGAGGAATTTTCTGGAATAAAATATAAATTAGAAAAATAAAGGTTTTTATGTTTTTTTAAACTGCTATCAACAGGATAATAGAATGAAGAGAAAATAAAAGGGAAAAAAAACACCTTATAAAAAATACATCACAAAATAAAAATGATGGGCTTGGGGCCACTAGTCGGGTGAAAGGGGGAAGATAAAGATTAGAGTAGCTGAAAAGAAAGTCATCTTATTTATAGCGCGATTCCATTCAGTGTTTTGAATGCAATTTCGGTTATGACTATTAGATATTTCTGAAAAACATTATTGGATTAGATTTGTTAGATCCAAACTTTTTTAATAATCTGGCTCCTCTTTAAAACAAATATAGTTAAAGTAGACTTGGCAGTTTAAATTTTGCGTTAATATATGTATATTAATAATACATATTTCCTAAATTTTCATAGTCTTATGACTAAAAAAGTATGTTATTTGGTTCGAGTTCATTAAATACGATTAGATAAAATTAGGATATAAATAGATAATATTATTTATTATAATAAAAATATATTCAAAAATTAATTTCTTGGGCAAGATAAAGTTGATTACTCTACTATAAATAAATATACTTCACAGATCAATACTACTTAATTCGACCACCGCATTTTAATCACAAACTGCTTGCTAGTATTTAGAACTGTTTAGTCATCAAAGTTTTTAGTTTTATCAGGTTCTTGGTTAGCTAAACTAAATATAATATTTCTGTCAATTATACTATCATTTTATCGGTGAATTATCCTACACAATGTTTATACTCTGAGGCATAAAACACATAAATTTTAAAGTAATGTTAATATACCTTATCTATGTAATAAACTTGCAAGCTTATAACATATTATTAAATTACTTATTTATACATTTGCTCCTTCATAATCAATTGAATTAGTAAAGATTGAGATTAAAGCACTATTTCTCATATATTATTTGGTTTTCAGTGATTTTATCTAAATTATAATACTGTACTTTTATATTGTCTTATTTACTTACTATTCAATAATGAACACTATTATTTTTTGTGATTTTCTACATAAACTATGTGTTCTTCATGGTTTCACCGTAAACGAGCACGAGTAAACATTTGCATCAAAGAAGATTATCAAAATTTATCTGGTTTATTTGGTCAGAAGGATTTCAACAAACCAAATTTCATGTAACAAATATCTTAGATTTATGATGGCCATTATAAAGCACAAAGTGAATAGGAAAATGGTTTTGAATGTTTAGAAAATATAATTATGCTGACAGGCAACGTTCTAGTAGGCTTCTCAGAATGAAAACATATGAAAACTTTAAAAAAAGTTGAAGAGACAACTCCATGGTGCCAGCCCTCAATCGAGCTATACTGACCGAGTGGACGCCGTCTGTTGGTGTGGATATTACCAACCTCTGCAGATAGATGGTATCATGTGGTCAGCACAACAGACCCTCAGGCCACTAATCTCTGTTTCCATTCAAGTAGCTCCTCATTTGTCCTCTGGAGGCTGCCACAGAGGAGTTAATTCAAACAACAAACTAGTTAATTGATGGATAACATACGCACAAACAAGTACGTTTGGATAATCAACACTGAAAATTTACAGTATTACTGAACTTAACTGAAGGTGAATCAGTTTCCGAAACGAGTATTGACATATGTTTAAACGTCAATTCGCCATTATAAATCGGAGGGCTTAGAGCAACGAGTTCAATGGAAGCTCCTATTATCTCTAATGGCCAAATATATCGAAAAGTCGGCCATACATAAGGAAGAACATGTTCACACTATTCTGAGACTAAACTCCTTTGAGGGAAAGTGAAGCCTGATTTCCGTACAATACAAATAAGAAAACCATCACAGTGGTTATACTTATATTGCCTGTCAATATAATTCCATCACAGTGGTTATACTTATATTGCCTGCCAATATAATTCCACCACAGTGGTTATACTTATATTGCCTGTCAATATAATTCCACCACAGTGGTTATACTTATATTGCCTGTACCACAGTGGTTATACTTATATTGCCTGCCAATATAATTCCACCACAGTGGTTATACTTATATTGCCTGCCAATATAATTCCACTAGGACAAATTAAGCTTTTTTTTAGTTACAGCTTCACTCTCTCAAACACCCAAACTACAGTTGAGATTTTTCTCTTTGTAAATATATATTTTCTGACAAATGAAAGTTTAAAGTTTTAAAGGTAAGAAGGTAAAAAGACTTAGCAAGACCGAGTTCAGCAACAAATACATTCCCTCTTTAAATTATTAAAGAACCTGTTATCTATTTTTAGTAGATGGATTGAAAAGGGAAATAATCTAATGCAAGATTGTTTATTTTTTTTATTCATATGTGTCTCAAAAGTGTATCAAAATAGATGTAAATACTTACCTTCAGGATTAATTCTAATATTAAAGACCTTAGTGCTTGCATTAGTGTTAGGAGGAGTTATTATTTGATAATATTATATGAACTGTTAGTACTGCTTTTTTAAATATAAAATTTCCAAAGGCCTATTTATAAAGGAGATCAATTTGTTTATTTTACTTGAAATACAAAATATTTTTAAATACATGAAATTCTTTTTCTACTCTTTAGTGGATTTTAACTTTTTTAAGTTTTTTTTCTATAAATTAAATTGGCTCAAGCAATTATTATTAAAAGATGGCTAATTAGCATCTTCTGTCTCTTAAATAATAAGTGTAATTTCTACAGTCCAATAAAACAAAACATTTGAAGCGTACATAATAACCCACAACAATGACATGGTTATTTGAAACATTAATGGAGTGAAAGGAGTGAAATTGTGAAATAAGTAGTTTTCTTTGGGTCATCAGTAACCTTTCGTGGGGATCATATCCTGCCTCCTTCTCCCCCCTCAACCCCTTGGAAGTGTCCTTAACTTGTTTTTAATAGCAGGCTGATCCTTGTAACCTAACCTTTCCCAAATCCAACCTTAGCGCGTCCAACCTATATTTATCCCATCGTCTCTCTAGCTAATCATAAGAGCTGTCGTTGAATGATCTAGTGACATGCACTAATGCTCACGCGGAAACAAACCGGTTACTAAACGACTAATGAAAGTTTTAGCCAGCGTGGGGGTAGCATATGAGCTGACACATGTTCATAGGGTGTCCACTTATTTAAGTGAGTGCTAACAACACCTGGATCAGTTTAGAATGGAGGGATTGGAATCCACTCGGCTAAAATGATGATTTCCCGTCCTCATTAAGTTCGTCCATCCTATATTTTAGCTGTTTCCACGAAGAAGTTTGGTAAAATTAACATTCATTCCTTAATAAGAATATTCCATAGTTTTTATATATTATATTACCTGCTCAATCTGCCATTAGTAGATAAAATGCTCATTGCCACACTTACCTATCCATATCCTGAGCTAGTTCTATCCAGTCCTTTCTTTAGGGGATATTATCAAGTTTACACATATATCTAGGCTATGCATTCCTTTTGAATAAAATTAAATATTATATTTCGTTGTTTAACTTGATATATTGTCACTAAAAATAGTAAACAAGCTACCAAAAAAAAGCGCCTTAAAAAATGTTCCACCCCGATAAGGTAAAATGTGTGTGATCTCATGTAGTAACATGAAAATAAATAATTGTGTGGGAATGTATTGACATTGAAGTTGTAAAATTTTTAAATGGTGGGAACGTGGACAAATGGGATGGTCTCGCTTTTTCTGATTTTTCGGCAACGTAGACACCGTTGTTTGACTCCTGGGTGAGTATTGAGTTTTTTTAATTGTTTAGTAATATTCTACCCTCCCTCCAATGTCTGTACGTTTCTTTTTAACTATACTTACATCATCTCAATAGCATTGGTTGGAATGTGCATATATCCCGGACTGGTAGTAAGACAGGGAGCAGTTACACAAATAGTAATTGAACAAGTCCCAATTTAATACTCAAATAAGTACAAAAAACTTATGACCCAAGGTTTGTATAAAAGATGATTACTTCAATTAAAGTTCAATCAACTCTCAAGTTTACAATTTTTAAAATTTTTGTTTGTAAAGTTAATACAGTAATTATTATATAATAAAATAATCGAACAATTTAAATGTGCTTGGTTTTGTTAGGATGCAAATTTGTAAAGAGAGATCCAAACAAAATATTTAATATAATTAATTCAATTAGTTAAAAACATTCATAGTAATATCGATGTTTATATAATTCTTACTTCGTGACCCGCTGACGATTTCAGAACAAACTTGCGATCATGTTTTGGAGCAATAAATATTCTTTCTATGTGTATACTAAACCCAAAATACCAAAATCTATCTTACTTTGACCAACCTACTAATAGATTATATTTTAATTAAGGTACACTTAGAGATAATAAAAAACCTGTGGTCTTTGTGACTCAGGTCAATTCCCCTTACCACTCGACCCACAGGGAGACGTGTACCAAGAGTTCCTGAAGACTGCAAGTCACTTTAAAAGCGGTACTAAATAAAATGAACGCAATTTCCCGTCAAGCTCTCCTGTCAATAACCATTGGTATGTTCGTGATTACAACTTAAGTCCCGTTACAATTAGGTTAAACGTGCTCTATTGTAGCTGATCTAGGGGCTATCCAGGCCATGCTCTACACTTCCGTACTTCTGCGCACGACAATTTCTTTATCCACGAACCCACGAACATTCAAGAGAAATGTGAAAATAGCCTCAGAAAATAGCTCAAATAATATATTGAACCAAATCTTATATACTTGTTGAAAAAATCTGTATTCAATTGATTTAATTGTTTTTTTTTTCATCTAATATTATCACCCATCCAAGTTATTTGCATTTTATTCACAACATTGTGTAAGAGCGATGAAGAGAGGTATGGTTTAAATGAAATGTACCCCTATTTGCGTGGAGTGAGAGTGGGACCAAGTGTAGGAAAAAAAAAACTCTCAGTAAAACCATAAAGGATTTGAGCCCCAACATATCCGTCTCCGGTAAGTCATCCATGTTCCCACTGATTCGGGAATTGATGCATTGGCCATCAAATAAATTGAGAATTTGATTCAACATAGCAGGTTAAATAAAGTGGAGTATTTTGTGTCATACCAAGTAATTTATATAATAAAAAATGTAAATTATATTTATTTAAAATCACATAGGTCCACAATGAATCTGATAGGAGTCATACCCCAGTATCACACAATAAAAGGAGAATATAAAGCTAATACAGTTCCGCTAGTTTTGATATGAGTACAAAGTATTTTCCATGAACGCTACCTTCATAAGTAGTTTGTGCTTGAAAGATATTGCTATTATGTGCGTTTCGAGTCCATTACGATCTTATATTGCAGTAAAAGTCTTATGAAACGGGCAGTTTCCAGATCTTATTCACTTAAGAAAGATTGCCAACTTTCATATTCTAAGCTTATCAAGTTATAAAATGTGCATTAGATGGACATTAATTTTTTTAATAAAATTATCTTCACTTGGATATTATGATATCCCACTTAAAAGTTAAAAATAAATAATTGTAGCTATTATCTCTCCACTATTAAATTAAAATATGGGTCTAACGTAGCATATAGTTGACATATTTTATCCGATTGAAACGGGCTCATAATTTTTTATCAAGATATAATAATTGTATTATATACTTTATTGTATACATTTGAAGTTTGTCTTATGTCAAAAATTGTGTTTCTTACTATTATTAATATTATTATTATTATAATAATAAAATCATAACTCTCAATCGTTGGTAAATATTGATTTAGCGCATCCTCCCTTATTGATTCCACTAGATGTACCCATTTCTACTAAAAATAATGCTACCCCTACCACATATATTGACTATGCAAGTTGTGATTACTTCAATCTTTACAATGATTTACTGCTGATTGGTCTTATATTTATTCAACTACTGATGTTTACCTCGTCACAGATAATTTCACCAAATTTGTCCAAACGCTCATAAAAACGCATATCCCTCAAAATACTATTCAAAACTATTCAACGATTGTAATTAAAATTCGTATCTAATTAATGATTAAGATTTTAAATAAAATGACTACTATCATTTTCCCATGAAAATTAATTTTAGGCTACTTTACAGAAGCGGAAATTTCCAAATCACCTCAAATATTTGAGATACTAAATAACTTATCATTGAAAAATCATAGCACTATTAAACATAAAAAACTTTAATTCAACATATATATTTATAAATACAATATTTTCTGATATCTTGGCACATGTATTGATAAAATGTTGTGGTCTTTAGTTGTATAGAGATACTACTTAAGTTTTAACGCAATAATTCTCTAATGCCATAGAGTGGGTGAATAACAAAGTCTCTCAAAAAGTGTATGTTCTTTTTTCTTTAATCTCTTAGGGGAATTGATTGTGCAGTAATGATCTATCTCTATCATTTTAGACTCAATAGTCAACATTAACCTTTTTATTGGTCTAAATTTATAAATGAGGAATTTAATAAAAATGCGGTAATCATTAGATGTGCAACCCCTAGTTAAATGTCGAAAATTTTAACCGAAAGTTGAAATTTTAATATGATGTGTTGAACCTTAAGGATTCATTATCGATCCTTTTTATTGGTCCAAATATACAAATGAAGACTTTAAAAAATAAAAAATAAACATACAAAATTTAAAACGAGAATCAAAAATTTTTTTCTTAGGTACAGTGCCATTTTTGTTCGAGTTTGCAAGTTTATATTATTTCATTTCACATATATTACGAGTTTTGAGTAAATATCCTCATCTTTAAACAGTGGAGTGAGAAAGTCCGTGCGGAGTTCCGTTCCATTTATTTTATTGAGTGTATTTTACGTGCACTTTTTGAACACACTGACTGTCAACACACGGAATATAAACTAGCCTAATACTAAGAAAATCACAGTTAAATCTCCCATCCAACAATCTACCAATAATAAGTCTTCGACCAAGTTGGAAATGAAACCCAGGACCCCAAGCTCATTTGGAGCATTTTGATACCGACTGTGGTAAGGCGTTCTAATCATACCAGAGATTTCTGAGAGGATTTGAACCCTGGCCTAACAGCGATCTACACTGTGGATAGCTGATATCTTCACTGAAGAGTATAACATATTAGGGTATAATAAATTGTTGATACATATGAAATATAATTTGAAATATTTAGGGCTCTCTCGGTAATGTAACCAAATACACCCTCTCTAACTACACAAAATATGAGTATATTTATGTTTTATGTGTAGCCAGTACTATCAATGGAATGAGCTAACAGTTTCAGTTTCTAGCTACACAACTGCCTAGGAGTGCTGTTCTCTTCGAGACCAGGCAGTGCATAAATAGAGATACTCAATCTGCAAATTCAAAACACCACCATTCATAAATAGCAAGTGCTTTAACCCCGCAGTTAGTTTTTTTTTCTAAAATGAATTTGAATAATTTTTTTCTCATAATAAACCCATGTAAAATAAAAAATTTCCAACAATACAGCTTTTTCATGTTTTACTTCAAATATTTCAAGAGGTATAATATGTATGAAGGTTTGTAAAAAATGAGTTACTTAAACATTTTCTGTTATTTTATATTGTTTTAGTAGATGCATAAGTGAATAATATCATGCTAATTTCATGGAAATAACAACATTAATTTTAAAGCTACAAAATGGCTGGGCAGAAAAAGTACAGCGCGTAAGGGAAAACCAATGGGTTAGGAAGAATGTCCAAAATAGCCTGTACTGCTATTTTAGAATGAAACGGACTATAGAATGACAATTCCTCTCTCAGGAGGCCATCTTATATAGAACGGGATTTTCATGTATCGATAACTTTAATTTAAAATAAAATAAAAAATACGTTTCTAATAGAAAGAATATAATAGATATAAAATAACTTAAGAGTAAGAAAATAAGGAGAAGATATTTGTAGGCCTATAAGGTTGTATACCGGGATGATGAAAAATGTCTTCTGATATTAACAAACACGTGTATATTATGCCAGTATGCGTTATAAACTCTTAAAATGTATATACAATTATTTTTTATTTAATTGAATAATAAAATAAGAATAACTTTTGAAACTATATTAACTTGATCATATGGATGAAATGCATTGGATCTAATTTCACAAGACCAAAAGTTTAGAAGCTCTCAATTTAGGTCTTCTAAAATTAGGTCCAGTTAAGTTAGGTCTAATGAGATTAGGAAATAGTGAAGTGGATGGTTGTTCTAGAGGTGTTGCAACCAAATTAGTTTGTAGATTAAATGATGAAAATATGAATGATAAATATTCTGTTCAATGTGACTGTAAAAGATTCAAACCTCAATCTTTTAGTGGGTGAATGAGCATTCCTAATCGCTACTTGGCAAGATTGTGAACATTATAAGCCCTACCTGGATGATTGGGGAGACAACTTAATTGTTACCAGGTAGGTTTGGATTTCAGTGAGTGGCACGTAAACCATGCCAATTCTGGTATCAGAATATAAATCAAAAGAATATATTTTTAATGTGTTAAACTTCTTGAATCCCTTAGGACCATTTATTAAAAAACACTAATATAACATAAAGCTATCCTCATCGTCTAAAAGAATTATGACACAATGCATTGCCTTATAAAAGGTGAAATTCAGTTGCTTGGATATTACGTACAGTCCTAAACCTTACCTCATTCGATAGCGTGTCTGTATAATTAGATAAGGATTCCGGGTTTGATTCTCGGCATGGCCGACTAAATTATCTTTGGTGAAAAGGAGGTTTCCACTTTCACAGTGATGAATTAACGGCCGGGGGCCGGGTGTTGTGTATGTTCTGGATTTAAGTTAGTTTATAAGTCTTGTGTTGATATAATCCGTTGATTCATAGAAGCGCAGGTTAAATTATTTAAGTAGCTGAAAATTTAATGTTAAACTTTAACACAGCGGGTCTAACAGCATTTTCTCTAAGAAATTGGTAAATATTTGTCAGTCGTTTGCTTATTGTATGTATATTTTCTTGCGTTATGTTGTTACCGTTATCTATAGGTCGATGTAAGCACTTGTGACCCTCTAGGTGAGAGAGGGAACGTTATGAACAAGCTCATAGGTGTCTTAAGTTAGTTTGGTGTCTGGTGCCTCAATAGGATCCTAACAACATCTGTCCCGAACTCCTCTCAAGGACAACGGACCTGAGAGCGATGAAGGCTCTTAGTTAAGCATGGCGGAAAGAGCTGAGTCGCATATAATAATAATTATTATTATTAGCACCGCGTCTTACTACCCGTTCGGGTTATAGGCGCTCACGCTAATGTGTAATGGTAGGGCGATTGTGAGATGAAATAGAGGACCTACAGTTGAACGTGGAATCCGAACCACGGTGGAGGCCTGGCATTCCCCACATTCACAAGATGTCTTGTCAGAGGTGAAGGAAGGGTTTGGTAATCAGATAAATCTTTGCCGGGACCAAGGATTGAACCCCGGCCGCCAGCATAGAAGTATGACACCTTACCCCTAGACCGCCAGGTCACCAGGTAGTTAATTAAGTTTATTATATTGCTCGTAGAATTTTTTATTTTTTTTTGCTTACATTAAGATTATTTGTATAGAAATGAACATAATTTTTTCGTGTTTATGTAAGTTAATATTTTCAGTCCACCCATTTGTTTCCTACCGAATAATCTCTCAGTTGGTAATGAGTTGATTAACCTAATGGTCTACCAATACATTAACAATATGCACCATACGTTTATTCACTCTCGTCCCGTCAGTTTACTCCTGCTATCTAAGTAAGAGTATATGAGGGCCTAAATCTGAATGCAAAGAGATGTGATGGATGGTTGGTGTCCCTGCCACCAATAGCGCTGCGAGTGTGGTGGTGACAGAGAGGGATCACCTAAGTCGTACCCTCTTCCTAGTCCTTCCTCTTCCGTCTTGTCCGGGGTTGGCGCGACCCTCTTTCGGTCGGAGCTAATGATGACACATAGCCGAGTTAAGATATTCACTTCTCGTAACATCTTCTGGTGAGTTACCTCCCTGCCTCTCCCACTTCTCTCTTCACATTCTCTCTTACTCACACCGACTTGGACTCTACCTTCGGACATTTAGCACGGCCAGCACACGTTAAGACTAACTGACGCCATCCCTGGAGGGCATCACTCGATCTCTACCGATTGCAATGTGGACTAATCTTTATGTAGTTGGGTGCCCTGGTGGTCTAGAGGTAAGGTGTCAGACTTCTGTGCTGGCGGCCGGGGTTCAATCCTCGGTCCCGGCACAGATTTATCTGATTACCAAACCATTCCTTCACCTCTGAAAAGACATCTTGTGAATGTGGGGAATGCCAGGCCACCACCGTGGTTCGGATCCCACGTTAAACTGTAGGTCCTCCATTTCATCTCACAATCACCCTACAATTACACATTAGCGTAAGTGCGTATAACCCGAACGGGTAGTAAGACGCGGTGCTAATAATAATAATAATAATAATAATTTATCATACTGTCAACATGATAATAAGGGTTCACTCAATCTAAAATATATTATATAAGTTCGGGTTCCGGGCAGTTTTACTCCGAGTATGTTTTCCTTATTAGTTTCCCACCATCTCTCCACGCAGATTTAAATATATTTACTTTCAAATCTACATTCCTCATCCTAACCCCAATAGTGTGAAGATACAGATATTCCGTACAGGAATAAGGACCTGGTGCACATACAATAACAAAAACGTCCGGCGATGGTGAATGGTTAAAAAGAAGTTCAACAAGGGCAAAACCACCTCGGTTTGCTAAAGCGTCACTATCACAATAACTGGACTGCCAATGACGGGAAGATCGGGGTTCGAATCCTGGTAGGATGTACAGATGCTTTTTCCTAATTGGTTTTCTACTCCCCCTTTAATCAAATGCAGGTACATTTCCTCTAAATTCTAACGTGATCAGCACTAACATATAAGCGTAATTCGTAGATACGCGAGTGACCCAAAAGGATATTAGGAGGCAGTGCTTAGAAAACAATCGTAGGAGTGTTTATGTATTATATCTCTAATGCCCTTTGTTCCCAGCCGGCCCTATTGTGTAGCGGTCAGTGCAGCTGGCTCCGAGTTTAGGGGTCCCGGGTTCAACTCCTGGCTAGTAGACTAACTTAGGTATCTTTCCTTTAAGGGAAATGATTCCAAAGGTCACCAGATTTTGTTTCTTAAGGCTAAGACTCACACTTGCTCTACAATTTCATAATAACAATCATCACATCTCAATAGGTACGACGTGTAGACGACCTCCATAGGAGAACCCTGGACAACGCTCTGTACCACCAGAGCGGCTAAAAGTCTACACATAAGGCGACAAAACCTGGATGTCATGCCACTTACACTCATATGTATGACCAACGATTTAATAAAAATGATTCATTTCCAATTTCATTGTTTATTCATGCATATTTATGCCACTTCACACAACTAAATGCCCTCAATTGTCTAGGTTTTCCCTTGTCATTTCTTTCGTTGGTTTAGTCTTTGTCTCAGTTAATGACGCAAATAAGTTATTTATGTTATCTTACACTATCACTAATACTTAAAATAGTTTATAAATTGGTAAATGCTGGTTTTGTTCAAGCTATGATGAGCTAACGAGGAAATGTTTTATAAAGTTGATATTTTCTACCTCCACCTGACCAAATATCTTCGTCTAATATATATCAGAAGGAAAATATAAATTACAAGCGAATCTATCATAGCAAAGAGGATAAGGGAGAGAGGAATTCAATGCTGATTTCATCACGGCTCTGCTATCCTTCTCCCCTTCATGTTCCGTGCTGATTCACAACCCCCTTTATACTGTCGCCGACTTTATTGATTTTCGCTTACTGTTACAAAAAGAAACTAGTGCGAAGAAAACACATTACTTAGCTTCGTGCTTACTATGGTGAGAGTATGGTTGATATAATATATGTTAATATATAAATTACAATTATATTTATGTGCGTATATAAATAATTGTGCTCCACATATTAACACTTTCTTTGTCATTGATTCTCACTACCCATTTGGTTTGTACCCCGATCTCTTCCGAATCGGTGGTCCAGTCTATTACGAGAGTGTCGCCCTAGACCATTTGGGCATCGATGTGGGTTGCGCGTCGTAATTAAAATGTGCCATACCCAAATCGGAGGTCACATGGGCGAAGGTAACCATCTTTGGTTGGTTATGCGATGGAAAGAAGGCTGGGGTTGGAATCCCGGCCACTAGAACTAAGGTATGTCTTAAATAAATTGTTTTCTCCTCACCCTTCACGCAAATGTAGGTACATTTAACTTAAGTTCTACAATTATTAATTTTATTTGATTAGTATAATCAGAACAGGTAGTTTTACAAATAAAAAATAAGTAAATAAACTTTTTTTTTTTCGAAATAAAAGCTATAAGCAAACCGATGATAGTGCCAATAAATAATAAATAGGAAAATATTGATAACTCTTTAAAAAAATTACATGTATCCATGAATTTATTGGTATGAGAAGTAGGACGGCGTATATCATCATATTTTAATATAAATTACATCTGACTGTCCATCCGGAATATTCATCTATCCATACTAAAGGAATAGTGATGAGGAAGTTAGAATAGAGAGGTAGTTGCATTGGCGAAGAGAATATTTTCATTTATACAAATTTATCTCATTTCACCTATAAGAGAGTCTAAACTTAGACTCACTTTAACCCAAAATCTCGCCCAGAGGAGAATGGCACTTCAGTTAAATGCTCACCTATGCGTGGTGGGAGTTATATTTTTATTCAAAATCAGCGATTGGTGAGAACTGACTTATGGATAATTACACACTCTACAGGTTGAAACTTAAGCAATGGCAATCAACAAGTAATTTTAAATATTAAGAATTTTAGCAATCTTAGACCTTAGCCCAGTCAGTAGTCTACTGAGCTATATAGAAGTCCCGTGTCATATTCCCGCCATTTATCATTTCTGAAATGGTGGTTTACTCTTTCAAAGTGAGGAATTAACTGCCGGGGACTGGATGTTGTGTCTGTCCTAGTCTTAAGTTAGATTATAAGGCATATAAAGCTACAACAGGCCTAGCAAATGGATTGAATAAAAAACGCACCCAGGCCAAAGGCTGGAAACAGTAAAGGATGTAGGTAAACTTTAGGAATAAAATAACATTCATGACTCGGTGTATGGATGTTGTTGAAAAGAAAGGAATATGCAAGGAAAAGAAAGTGTCGAGAAAGTTAGTGAGGATAAATTAAATACTAAGTTGTTTTTTGAGATATATGCACAGTTTCTTGTCCACCCTGTAAGAAAATGGTGGGATTAGGTATGTGCTATCTCCCTTCGGGATGTTAATTAAAATTAATATTTGTTAGACTACTAAAGGATATTTTGTCTTTTCGCGGTTAACATTTTAGTGTAAGGATTCCTTCAATTATTCTTATACATTTCCTTTAACATCAATAAGGTTTAAGACTAGATAGTGACAGTCACCCAAAACCCGTTGGCGTGGCGTGGATCATTGACCGGGTTAACATTTTGTTAAAACTGTTCTGTATTACAATGAAACCCCTACTTGGTACCCATTTGACAAATAAAATTCATGTTTGACTCTATATGATATATGATAAATGTATTTCCGTTCATATTTGACAAATGCATGTTTAACTGAGTGATGAAAACATTTTACAGGTGCAGTTTGATCCATCTCTGGTTATTCTGGGAAACTTACACGACATGACATTCTCTAAACATCACATTTACACCACATACCCAAAACCATAGATCTTCGCATGCAAGCGCTTTATTTTTTTATGCATCAGCCTCAATTACGTGTATCAGGTTAACGCATATATACTATTAAGATAGGGTTCAATAAGATGGCATTTAAATCACAGTACCTATATTTGCGTGGAGAGAAAATGATTAACCATTTAGAATTGAAGTTTGACCTTCCCGTCACCAAAAACTACATCAGACGAGATTAACACCCTAGTCCTCATAACTAGTGATACGGTAGCTTTTTATAGTTTCATCCCATTTAAGATTGCCAAAGAAAAATGGTTAAATATAATACATTACGTATGTGTACATATATATATATGTATATATTCCTTAGAAATAAGATCTCAAATATGTATACATAGATGCATAGTAGCCATATATATATATATACTATATCTCATTTAACTAAGAAATTTTATAAAACATCAACTTAAACCATTTGTTGACTCAGAAAGTTTTGCATTTATTTAGTGCCTAAGACGCACTCCATGCACCGTCGATTGGCACTGTAATAACGCTCCATCCCCTAGACCTGTTACTTCCCTCCACGCACATTTCCTTGTTGTTGCAATGCAATATATTTGTCTTACCCTAGAACTCACTCCCCCTGGGCCAATACCTATTCCTTGCTCCTTCACAGAGGTCCCTTGACCAAATTGCATTCCAGCCCTTAAGCTTCCGAATACTTCTTACTGTACTGTTTCAATATTTTTGAGCTGAAAAAAGCTGATGTAACTATTTTTAAACAAACTAATACATTTATATCAGCATGGTGGTAGTATTCGTGGTATATGAAAAATGGTTGGAAATATCATTTACACATCAATGAATAAACGATTAGCTTATTAAGAAATCTGTAAAAACACATTTAGGCTTTGACCGGGGTTGACAACCTTGTCGCTAATTGACTCAAGTGTTAAATTGACCATTAAAATGTGTCAAATACGATCATGCATCTCACAGTAAGCTAAAATATCTCCTAATGGTGTAGGTTAGTGGTAACTTTACATTTCCTGCAAATTATTGAAAGCATTCCGCAAATGCATTTAAATCAGATATTCTGCCAATGTTTATTAAATTTGTAAGAAGAAAGGCTTGTCAAATATTTGCATTAATTTGTTGTCCATTTTAAATTTGAAAAAATATCATCATTGCCATCTGAGGCAGTTGTAGCTTACTGGTCAAAGTTTAGGCGTTTTGAATAAACTCATTATAACAGAGAGTGTGTTGTTTAAAATGAGTGACTAAGCAACCATTTTCTAAAATTTTATATGGTGAGGCAAAATTCACTTCTCATTTTGATACGTACGCATCTGAATTGAAAAATATGTGTTTCACCTCTGGAATACGCACTTTGTATGTCACCATTCAAAGATCCTTCCGCAACAAGAAATAAAACTTTAGACTCACACACACACACACTTAAAATTAATTTTGAGTATTTATTAGATGAATACATGAGGCTTAATAACACACAAAAGTGTAGTAGCCATAAAAATACCAAATATGTTATAACTTATTTGGCCCACAATAATATATGAACGTCGGTGACCTGGTGGTCTAGGGGTAAGGTGTCAGACTTCTGTGCTGGCGGCCGGGGTTCAATCCTCGGTCCCGGCAAAGATTTATCTGATTACCAAACCCTTCCTTCACCTCTGACAAGACATCTTGTGAATGTGAGGAATGCCAGGCCTCCACCGTGGTTCGGATTCCACGTTAAACTGTAGGTCCTCCATTTCATCTCACAATCNTTCATCTCACAATCACCCTACCATTACACATTAACGTAAGTGCGTATAAACCGAACGGGTAGTAAGACGCGGTGCTAATAATGATAATATTTTGTATGGTTGTTAGATATCAAATATTGAATATAATATAAGTTTATTAAATACCTATAAAATACTAATTTGATAACATTATGGTTTTACTTTTGATGAGATGAATACTGTTTATAAAAATTAATTTAAGATAAGCAGAAAATGATATTTTTTAAAACATATTACAATATTTACCGATTAATGGAAGAAAGGATTTGTTTTCTACAACAATGATGAAGGATTCAGATAGGGTTATACTTTCGTAAAACCTGGGTGAATGTTATTGGTGATTACCAATTGACTTATCTAGGTTTTACTGCCATCATAAGATAGAAACAATGTCCACACTGGTAATTAGATGAAAGCCACATAGTCATTTTTATTTCTTTAATTGTAATAAAATACTATTCACATTTTTAAATTCAACTAAAACTCTACCATATCAGAATAACTGAACAAATACTTAATCTATTTATAATGTTTTTTCAAATTTTAAATACTTAAGAGATAGAACCATTTGATTCCTCGTTTTTCACAGTTGAATAAATCATTTTATAGACGATAACCGACACGGAAACTAAAAATATAAATCATATGACCACAATTTTAATAGACATGAAAAAACATACAAACAAAACATCAAAGTAAAACGGATTGTATTTAAAAATGAAATACAAAATATAAAAAAATATTATTTTATTACTAAGAAGTTAATTATATCTTTTACATTTTAAAATATTTTTTGGGGTTTTCTTTATAAGTATGGCTTCGTTTGTTTAGTTGTTATATATATTATATAAATAGTTTTATTTATTATAGGCTGGAATATTTCAAGTGATTATATATATATTTCTAGGAATATTTATGAAAAACCTTTTATGGCATAATTTATACCAATGAATTTAAATAGGTAGAAAAATAGATTTTAATATAGGCCTAACGTGCCTATAACATAAAATAGATCCCCATCCAACGGTATCATAAAGAGCTGTAGTATAAACAATTCAAATATTTGGAATATAAATTCACTAAGCAGTAATAAACATTTTAAATTATTTGTAAAAGAAAAAAAAAATATATTAATTACAAATGACTAAGTAAACCTGTATATGTTTAAAATTTTACCATTCATATAGACCTAAACAAATCAACTGGTCTAAACAACTGTATAAAGGTTTTAAAAATAAAATCCATGTTCAAATAATTATAGCCGTATTAGGATCCTTACCCTTAATAAAAGTATTTCTAGTTTCCGGCGTGTTATTTTTCTAAAAACTTGACACAAAGTTGTATATACTTAATCCAAAAGAACAAGCTGTTTGAATGAAAAACTACTGCAATTTTATGAATAGTGACCATGGTAAACTTTAATGTTGAAGGTGACCTGGCGGTCTAGGGGTAAGGTGTCAGACTTCTGTGCTGGCGGCCGGGGTTCAATCCTCGGTCCCGGCACAGATTTATCTGATTACCAAACCCTTCCTTCACCTCTGACAATACATCTTGTGATTGTGTGGAGTGCCAGGCCTCCACCGTGGTTCGGATTCCACGTTAAACTGTAGGTCCTTCATTTCACCTCACAATCACCCTACCATTATACATTAGCGTAAGTGCGTATAGCCCAAACGGGTAGTAAGATGCGGTGCTAATAATAATAATAATAACAATTTAATGTTGAAATAAATAAGACGTCTCCTAAACATGATAAAGTCATTAACACTAATAATAATACTAACAATGTTTGAAGTCAAACTTATTAAAATAACATTAATGATTTAATAAAATAGTAATTTTAGTGTAACACTTATAATTTTAGTTAAAAAATGACTCAATTAAAAAGTCTAGGTTGGACATACCGTACCTTCAACATATTTTTAAAATTTTTATACTTGCTTGGTGAGGTATAACGATCTGGAATAAATTTTTAAGTGGACTTTTTTTATACTAAAATAAGACTGAAAGCCTAAAAACAAGAGAAGTGGGCGTATTCAAATAGGGTCCAGAAATGAAACACCCTCTACTAACACAGCTCTCCAATTCAACCTTCCGACAATTTTTTTCGTCTTCAGCTACTTCATAGTATTCTTTTTCTCTTTTCCCCGACTTCTGTATTTAGATGGAAATATATTTTCATTTTAAAACATGGGATTTTTATTTAATAAGGTAAAACAAATAATGTTTAGCTTTAAAATAATATATGAGCCATTAATTAAGTAAGTTTAAAAATTTAAAAAAACATATAGGTAATCAATAAATATATTATATAGGATATAGTTTTGTATAGGCTAGAAATCAACTTCAATAAAACAGGGAGGAATTTACTTCTGTATAATATTATCGTAAACAAAAAGTATAGTTAAAAGTAAATAAACAATATTTAATATCAAACAATTATAATAATTGGTGTATTACATTTTTTTTAAATTACATTCAATATCTCACCATATACCGGTGTTACAGACCCTCAGTGCACCTAACCAGTATTCAAGCTCTGTTCTCCTTGTCATTAGCATCTATTGCTAGTGTGACACCTTAGACCGGTGTGGCCCAACTGGCGGCTCGCGGGCTAAATGTGGCCCTCACAGTACCCTGGAGGAGAATTAGAGGGAAACCCTGGATGGCAGATGTGAAACAGATAATCATTCAAATAATTTTTTTTATGTCATGGCTTCATTTTACTCTGCATTTTTTATTATTAATAATATGTATATATATTAATAATTCTAAGCTGTTTTGTGAAAATGTGTATGCACGTAAAGGCCTATTTAAAAATATATAACTGGAAGATTAATAAACTTAATTTTGGGAGTAAAATTTTAAATCTTCTTGGAGCAAAAATACAACGTATTTATAAGTATTGAATATAAATGTTTATTAAGTGCCGTTTGTAGGCCTATATTAAGTTGATATGATTACTAAATATATCTTCTTTCTGCACGTGGTAATAACTGAAAATCTTATTTGCCTCTTTGTATAAAAGACGTTTGACCACACCGCCATGGACCACGCGGCGACAAAAGCAGGTTTTATAGATATTGAGAATAATTAATATTTATAGTGTTAGCTGCCGATCACATGACTTGGTGGGAGAGTCTTAGTCATTTTTCTAATGACCAAATAAGATCCTTCAATTTAAAATGGCACTCTAGTTGGAATATTTTTTCTACACTGCTTCATACTACTTCGGGGATTATAATCTGGTGTAGGTATTAGAATATAGAATTAATAAGAAATGTACCGTCATTTGTGAGGAGGGAGAGTGTGAAACCAAATCACATCTTAGACATTGTGGTCACCATTGTAGGTTAATTCAGGAGTAGAGATTTTGTTTTTCTTACTACTTACAGATTTGTATCAAACTTAACTGGTGCACACAATATTTAAAATGAAAATCTACTGCAAATTGTCATTCTAAAAATATTAATTGGTATTAAATATTTCACATTGTTATGAATTCACACTGCACTTTTATCTGTATGGGCATTTAGGTGTGCAAATCGTTCAATACATATTTTTAAATAATTAAAACTTTAAATTAAGCTTGGTACTTGAGAGGGGGGACACCATTAATGGAAAGTCACTCTCAACACTCCTAGCCATGATTTAGACCCCTAACCTCTCCTTAACTCAAAAACTAGACTAAACAAGGTTGATGATGGGACCACATATCCTCAAATATGGGTTATTAAATGCAATAGAAGTATTAATTTCACAATAGTTGGGATAATGTCTTGGATACCTATTTTATAGGAGTAAATTTAGATACTTTGAAGTTTTTTTATATTTAACATATTTTGTATATTATAAATTCAAGGGGACCTGGCGGTCTAGGGCTAAGGTGTCAGACTTCTGTGCTGGCGGCCGGGGTTCAATTCTCGGTCCCGGCACAGATTTATCTGATTACCAAACCCTTCCTTCACCTCTGACAAGACATCTTGTGAATGTGGGGAATGCCAGGCCTCCACCGTGGTTCGGATTCCACGTTAAACTGTAGGTCCTCCATTTAATCTCACAATCACCATACCATTACACATTAGTGTAAGTGCGTATAACCCGAACGGTTAGTAATACGTGGTGCTAATAATAATAATAATAGTAATAATAATAATAGTAATAATAATAATATAAATTCAAAAATATACTTGTTATGAATAATGTAAATGGTATGAAAAAACCCAGAAAATTATGTGGTTTTAGAGATTAGGAAGTTTATATTTTTCAGAGAGTAGCGCGTTAGAGCATGCGGCCATCGAATCGTGTATAAGTGAATGTTAATTGTACGTTATGTTAACTCCAGTATGATATATTCCATTTAAAACACGAGAATTTTTACGTTACGTTAAGTTAACTGAAAATTAAATGGACGTTACGTGAAGGATAAGTTGACCGTGATCCCTGTTTGTTTTTTTATTATAAACATATCTGTATCCCATGAGACCAATTTAAAAGTAGATTTCCTTTCAAGGCAACATTATTTTAGCTATATAAATTGATTCAAGATTTTGTAGATGTGTATCTCTATTTTTTTAGTTTTTTTTAGAATGAGGGTGTTATTCATACGAGCCAAAAGAACTATACATGCATACATACATACATACATACATACATACATACATACATACATACATACATACATACATACATACATACATACAATACATATATGTTGATTGTTATATTAAGGTAAATAATGTCCTTGTTTTTTGCTATCGTATGCAATAAATTTATTTACCTTTGGAAATTTGTGGTAGCCTTGGAAGAGTTAATATGACCCTTGGTGCATTAACTATACATTGCATACACGCATTAGGGTATAATTAGAAGTATAATGACTAACGTAGAGATAAGATAAAATGTATGTTTCAGATATTTTTCAAAAATTTTAAACTTAACCTCCCTTTAAAATCCTATAGGTCAAATACCTGAACTAGTTTTTTAGTCTAGATTCTCGAATCACTTCAAAGGTGTAATTAAACTCTTCAAATTACATTTATATCGCAAAACAAATGCAAATGTTTCTTAATTTTTGTCTCCACATCTAACTACCTTTTCAGGCTATATCCCTATTTTACACCAGTAGTGTGATGATTGAAAAGGGGAAAAGTATAGAAAATGCACTCACATTTGCGTGGTAATAGAGCGGGAAACCAATTAAAAAACTATCCTTAGTACACCCGTCTGAGAATCGAACCCCTATATCAAAGTTACTGGTCGCCTACCCATCGGTGCAGGTGAGGAATTAATAGTGCTTTAATTACCAGTGATAACTGCACCAGTGGACATGCGGACAAGAGGTCGAGCTCATTTAGTAGGGTTTGCTGGTGACGGGGATGTCGGTTTGGAATTATGGTCGGGAGTGCTAAGGGTGGTTTTACTATCTAATTTATATAGTTTTACTCTCTCTCTCTCTCTTCACGTAAATAAGTGATCATTTCCTCTAAATCCTACTCACCTTAATCTTACCCGTTAATTATAAATAAAAAAATCTCACGATATACTCGACTTTTGATGATGGGGATATTGTGGTTCGATCCCGGTAGGGTGTACTGAGGTTTTTAATCATATGGTTTTCCTCTTTTTATCCACGCAAATGCAGATACATTTCCTATAAGTTTAGCCTTCCCAATCTTTAAGCCATTAGCGTAGTTAGTAAACAAGTGTATAGCCAGCCGAACGGGTAGTAAGCTGATAAGCAAAAAAACAACAATACCTGCGATAAAAGATATTTTAGCTGAAGAGAGATCAAAAGCCAAATTCATAAAAGTTTGGTCTGTAGATACAGTCAGTACAGTATACAGCTGTAATCCAGTAATTTAAATTCTTTCTACTCGGCTTATTATTTAAGAAGTTGCTATTTTACAGAAAAATTGTTCATTATTGAATATCTTATGGGTCTATTTTATCTCTATTTGTATATTTATATTTTTTAGACACAAAAATGGAATTTCTAGAAAGTCTGTAAAATATAATATTTGTATGGATCAAAGTTTTTATCTAATTTCTAGTTTCTGATTAAATTTTACTTTTTACCCATTACTAGATAGTTCATTACGGTTGTATTTATTTTTAAATAGTGTGGATACATAAATATATTTAATAATTTACCGTGCATAATTATTTCAAATTTATAAATTCAGCTCTGTTAAATCGTTATAAGTGGAGGAGGAATTCAGTTATCAATTTAATTCGGATTTTAAAATAATATTACTATATATAGTTATAACTCTTATATCATTTGAATTTAGATACTCATTATTTTAAAAAATTGAGTAGAAGATAATAGATTTTTAAATAATGGGATTGTGCTATTTATAAACATGATTTATCATCTCAAACCTAAACTAGAAAAGCAACGCTTAGTTATACCCGACAAGCTATACCAATAAAACTGAATATATATTATTATTATTATTATTAGCACCGCGTCTTACTAACCGTTCGGGTTATACGCACTTACGCTAATGTGTAATGGTAGGGTGATTGTGAGATGAAATGGAGGACCTACAGTTTAACGTGGAATCCGAACCACGGCGGAGGCCTGGCATTCCCCACATTCACAAGATGTCTGGTCAGAGGTGAAGGAAGGGTTTGGTAATCAGATAAAACTGTGCCGGGACCGAGGATTGAACCCCGGCCGCCAGCACAGAAGTCTGACATCTTACCCCTTGACCGCCAGGTCACTTACCCATGCCATATAGTTCTCATTTGCTTGTTAAGGGTAAGTAGGACTTTTAATCCTGGTCGGTTTTGCTGAAGGTGCTATCTTCCTAAATGGTTTCCGACTCTTCGTTTTAAAACGTGTGTCTACGTAGCCTCTAAATGTTACCTTTCTCATACCTACCCGATTAGCGTGGACCAAATGTGTGTTAAAATACTAAACCTTCAAAGGACCCAGTTTTACTTTTTAAAAAAGGTTTCGTTTCCCCTTGGAAACACCCTGTAGCATGCATGGAAGAATCCTATGTGTCACGGACATCGCTCAGACTCGCTAGGCCTAGAAAGTCATTTGGCTCAAGACCAAAGCGTAGCTCACACTAAAGGAGGGAGGTGGAAGGGGAAGAAGATCAGGAACGAAAGAGAACACAAATGTTCAGACTCACCGAGTCTTTAAGAGTTTGGAAGGAGGTGTTTTTTTTTTCCTGCCCTACGTTCATGTCTTGTTAATTTTTTTACGTCGTCTCATTTTTTTTTTTCTTCTCCGTATTTCATGTATGCTTTTTTTTTTCTTTTGCTTCTGTTTCATCCCACGTTTTTTTGTTTAACCTTTTCTTCCTTATCGTGCGTTATCTCCTTCCATAGTCTTACGATAGTGTGTTTCTTTGGGTTTTTTTTACTCAGTATATGTTGACGGTGATTGGGTCACTAGGACATAAGCATGTTTACACAATGTATTAAAATATCTCCTATTTTTTAAGGTAAACGATGTTTTTTTTCAAATATATTTATTACCTTTATTAGTGGCCAAGAACATCGAGGTGTTTTTTTTGCACTTTTTTACTGTTGGCATGGATGTCAGGATTTGATTTACTGCGGGTTCAAAATGGATAGCTTTGCGAGTCTAATTTTAGTTGTTTTTACTATGATATTCTCAACTAAATAATTAAGAAGTATTTTAACTAGCATAACCTACTCAGTCCTACCCCTTTAATATTATCGTGAACTTTTTTCTTGAACTTACTTATGATACATTTATTTTGTGAATAGCTTTGTCATTCTAGCCAATACTATTTATGGTCTTAATACTAGAGATATTTTGTATATCAATTAATCTTATAGTCACTATACTGATAAATATGTATTTTCCCACTCAACAGGAAAAACGAGCTAAAAATAAATCCGAAGTTAGCAACAAAATTCAAAAGTGTGATGGTAGTAATATATTTTCGTCTACGTCAGTCTACTAACCAAAGCAAATAAATATGTGATACCAACGAATAATTTTTGAGAAAATCTGATTCAAAGAAAGACATAAGTAAAATCCCGGTATTTTGGACCAAAACTTGATCTGAAATTCAATTAAACTAGCATAGCTTAGCATGCAACTTATTGGAGTGTGTATAAACAATACAATAGGTGCTACCAATGTAATAGTTTCATGCAGTAAAATAGATTAAGTTGTTAATGGTTGCTATCCGTCTAAACTACGCGCACATTCACTACGTTACTGAGAAGAGGGATTAGGAGATTAGAATATTTAAACAGATGCTGGTATTTTCATGGAGGCTGAGCAGAAAATTAATATGAAACCATAGCCTCATTTAACCCAGTCGGGATTCAAGCCCCTGCCTTGTCTTCATCGGAAAAGCAAATTATATCAGCCTCGGATTCAGTCCACGCGCCCACAGATGTGGGTTGATAGAAAGTTTATAGCTTAGAAAAGATCTGCTTATATTTGAAGGGTTGTTCTGTTATTATAATCCGCCTCGGTGGCGTAGTTGGCTAACGCGCTTGTCATGTTGAGCTCGTCTTCTGAGGACGAGGAGATCGAGGTTCGAATCTCGGTCGGGTGAACTGGGGGTGATTTTTCCTAAATGGTTTTATACTCTCCCTCCACACAAATGCGGGTTCACTCGCTCTAATCCATAAACTTAATTAGGACTTAAAGCGTACAACCCGATCGGGTAGTAAGACACGGTGCTAAATAATATTGTTATTTTTACTAAGTGTATATATATTTGTAGCAAATACAGATGAGGTCATTAAAGACAATTATAATATGTAGTTTTGGGTGTATAATTTGTGTATTTTACCTGGCATAAACTATTAGAATAATCAAACCCCTTTTCTTGAGTATTAACTTTAGTTACGTTCTTGTAAATCTTTAAATACAATTCATCTGACAAGTACGCATATTATGAAGTTTATGGCTGCACAAAATTTAATAAAGCTCAACATAAATAAATATCATAACTGTTTTATGACTGTAATTATTCCATATTTCTTAACCACACGTACTCACTTGGATATAAGCTAGTTTTACTCTAAATATATTTGAGCTATTAGCTGAGAGAGAATCTATGCATTTATTTAAGATTCCCGGTTCTTATTCAAATCAAGTCAATTTGGGCTGTTTACTTTTATTAAACGGTAGATTTATTAGCTTGGAACCGCTTCTGTGGCCACATGGCTTAAGACGCTAATCTCGTAATAGACTAGACTAACTAGATGGGGAGATCAAGGTTCGGATCTATGTCGGGCCTACTGAATATATTTTTTACAACATGGTTTTCTACGTTCCCTCCACGCAAATGCTAGTACACTTACTCTAAACTCCACATTTACTACCCTTAACACATTAGTGCAATATGTAAAATTAAATTGATTCACCAATCAGTATTTTTTATTTCAGCCCAATGTCTTGCTACTCGTTCGAGTTATACCCATATGTATAGGTTTATTTTGGTATGAAGAACAGTAGAAGTTAGTAACTAAAGTTACTAAAATAATTTTAATATATTCATACATCAAGTCGTGTTATCTGCAGTTGTCCCTTTTGATAGATATTATCAAAATCTATAAAATAACACAAATAAAATAGTAAAATGTTATCAATATTGGTCGCAAATAAATAAATTTGAATTTTCCCTACTGTTCTTCCAACCAAAATCAACTATTATGTATTATAGATAGTGAAGGTTGCATTAAGTTGAAGTGTAGCACATGGAACTGGAGGTATAGTACAATACCATTTAATAAAAACATACTTTATACATTCAACTGGGATTTGAACCCCGATTTCCCAATCATCAAAAAGTCTAGTCTAATGCTAGAGTAATGCCTTAGACCAGGAGTCTTCAGCCCGCGGCCGATGATAGCATTATTTGCAGTACACTGATTTACAAAAAATAAAATATTATTTCAAAAGAAAAAATGACATATATATATATATATATATAT
>CABFOV010000497.1:43244-59877 GCA_902141375.1 Timema poppense
GGGGGGAGAAGGGAAGTTTTTATTTGACAGTTTCACGTGCTCCAAGTCACGACTAGTGTTAAGTGCACTCCCCCCCTTACGGGAGATATTCAAGATAAACAGAATTCTAATCACGTGTTCACATTTTAATAGCCTTCATTTGTCCAAACCATGAGTGTACTAGCAAAGAAACAAATGGTCGTCCATGTTGGGTGTCAACGTTGACAAATAATCGAGCGCATTCGCCTGGTACCAGCAGCACGCCTTCAGTGGGCACTTTGTAGACAGACAGCTCAGACATGCAGGTTTGACCAGCAAACGCCCCCTATATACCAAGAATCCTGGCCATTAACGTGTGGGAACTACATTTCAAGGGAAGCTACGCTTTGTCAATACGTTTGTAGCGAATTTAATTATAGAGCCGGTTTCATAGTCAAGTTTAATACGCCTTAAATGGGGTGCTACACTAAGTACAAGACGGCACCTACCTAAACCAGAATGTAATGGGCCAGTTTCCTATGCGAGAACGGCCCATTCAATTCGAGTTTAGGCAGGTGTCGTCATGTATTTAGTGTAGCGCCACACTTGAGGCGTACTAAGCTTGACTATGAAACTGGCCCATTGTCATGTTACAAACAAGCCAAAACCTTCAGTTTTTCTCAAACTACCTTTTAATTTACAATTTGATATATCATAATATCCATTCGCTATAGGAGTGGTGGTAAATGAAAGCTAGCAGTAGTTGTAAATACGGTTTAAAAAAAACATTTAAAATAAATGGTTTGTTGTGAAATTTTTGATTTCCAAAAGTGACAACAAATAATTATATGGTCTTTCAGATTATATGGTTTGGCTAGCGGACACCTGAGATTATATCTGGTAAATTTTGTTAGCTGTAATTTATCTATTCACTTATAATAGATGGAATATATTTATGACAGCTATGGTAGCCCTGGATTAAAATGTTTGTTTCAGGACCTGAGGTTTGTGGGTACAAACCCAGCTGAGGCCGATGGATTTATAGAACGATGAAAAATTACACAAATTCTTTAGAGGGGAAATAAAGAACTAAGTTCCATGTCAATTGTGGTAGCTAAAATGTGTAGCGTATGGAAAAAGAGTAGAATAGGAGTAGTATATGAATTTTGTTAGTGTTTGTTTAATGGTTTCTATAAATAAATAGTACAACACAATATTACAGACTTTCCTATAATTGGTATTATAGCTTCAAAGATAATTTAGAAAAAAAAGCTTTTTGTGAACTTCAGTTAAGTACATTTCCCTCATAGAAACAAACATATAATTTTTTTAGTAATAATAATTACTTTTCATATATATATATAATATATATTCTATATATAATATATATTCTATATATATTATATATACTATATATTATATATTCTATATATATTTTATATTTTATATATAATATATATACCATAATTATATATTTTATTTTATATAAATAAATATATATTATTATTGATAATGTAAATAAGTTACCCTATGCCAATTTAGAACCAAATTATTAAATCATTTATCAAAAAAGATATAATTTTACAAAAATTATTAATTGGATGTCTTATATCAAATGGTAAAATAATCTTCACAACTGTTTATCCAACAAATTAGCTGACACCCATATTGAACCAAATAACTTAAACCATTTTTTAAGATATTAAAAAAATGTCATCAGTAAGCCACTGATAACCGAATTTTCCTCCCAAAAACAAGTATATAGCTTTATTCGTCACATACATGTTAAACATTCCCTAGAGATACATTTTAAGAAAAATCGTTAAAGTCATTTTCAAAATTATTTAAGTTTTCAAAAATCACTCATTAATTAAAACCTTATATCAAATTTTTAGTAAGAACCAAGTGTACAGGGCTATTTGTCATGTCAAACGCTTCCAAGATACCTAGATTCTAGATTCTAATTGTAAGATTGGATGCACCGTTGACAATTTGGATCTAGGAGGGGAAGTTTAACCATGGATGCAATAAATACGACTATGAGCAACATTGATGAATCAAAAACAAAATACATGGTCAAAATATTTGTTGACATCTCAAGAACGTTTGACAACTTATTGTGGCCTGCATTATTCAAGACACTTCGTGACATCAGATGCCCTAGATGTATCTATCAAAGTTACAGGACTACTGGAGGAAAACCCCTAATTGTCCAGGAGTATCCCTAAGTAAATAACTGACCAAGGGGTGTCCCTAAGTGTCGGTAAAGAGGACCAATAAGGACTACTGGAGGAAAACCCCTAATTGTCCAAGAGTATCCCTAAGTAAATAACTGACCAAGGGGTGTCCCTAAGTGTCGGTAAGAGGACCAATATTTTTGAACGTAGGATTAGAACCTGGGCTGCTAGAAACGGAGTCGATCCCTAGAATGTCGGGTTTGGTGGCTTTCGCAGATGATCTTTTAATAGTTATGGATGTAAAATCAAGAGTAGAACTCAAAATAAAAAGTAGTCGGGTAAAGTAAGGGTTATATGCATGGTCTATAAAAGTAAAATTCAAGCTGCCACTCGTGAAGACTAGTTACATGTTTTCAGGGGGACGCTAAAAAGGAATCGAATTCTGAATGTTGAGGGTCAGGTCATCAGGTGGAACAAGATGACAAGATATTCAGATGTGACACTCGATGAGAAGCGAAAATTCAAGGTCTACATAGAACAGGTATGAGGTAAAGCTATGAGGATTATGAAAAATGCTCATTAGTACAAGTCAGAGGAAGTTCCAACTACATATGCATATTATTAAAAGATACCACGAGATCTTGCGTGTCTCCCTAGTAGGTTTGCGGAGCATGTACCTGTACTCACCGACATAAGAATGTGATTCAGGCTGAGACATTAATCAGGAATATGAGGGGTATTGTTCTGAGGTTCTCTGGAGCATACTCGACCACCTCAACTGATGCGCTGACTGTCATGCTAAGTGACTGCTCACTTGACTTGGTGGTGTGAAATAGAGGCGCAGAGTACTAACTGAGAAAACGAGACACAAGAATGGCAAAAGTATTAATAATAGAAGTAGTAACATCATATTGACATAAGAAGAAGGTTGGGAAGACCAGGAGTAATAAGGTAACAAGAACGTTAAACCTATTCCCAAATATTCACGAAGGATAAGAAATGAAACAACTACACGCGTTTTAGGTACTTAACCACTACATCACTGAGTATGGTCCGTATTATGAGGAGCGCCAATAATCCCCTAGCTTTTAAAAAAATATATATTACGAGTATATTACCCACCCGTAATTTAATTGTACTAGTTTTTCTTAGAAACTTTATTTTTTATCTATGTTTGTTGGATGTTAGTAATGGCCGCCTTGGCAGCACGTTCGTTTTAGTTTCTGTTACCCGGGGATTTAAACTATTTAAGGTTTTTCCCTGGTAGCTTACATCTTTGGAAAAACGAAAATATCTGAAAAGTAATGTTATATTAATCTTTGCATCTGCGTATAACCCGAACGGGTAGTAAGACGCGGTGCTAATAACAATCTTTGCATCATTTTATTACGTACACTGTTTTGTAGTCATTTTCTATCATTGTTTCTTTTTTAGGCTTATTTTATATTATTACAAATTTATTTTATGGGATCCATCTTGATTAGTTATGAAGTTCACGATCCCGCAACACGAGCGTGCTACTAGAAGAGCGTTTCTGACACGCGATTGTAGAGAGAGAACATACATTTTTTGACGTGTTTTTTTTCCTTCTGGCGGATAGATTTTTTGACGTGGAGGAGAGCCAGAAATGTTTTAGGGATTAGAATTTTGTTATTGTTAATTTTAAGAGTTTTCACACTTTTGTATTGGGTTATAAAAATGTTTATTTGCAAGATTAGATATTTTTGAAGGAATCTTGTCTCCAATTTCGGGCAAATTTGGCGTAGTTCTTGGAATATGCGTGACAAAGTGGCCTAGGTGGGAGGATTCCTGAAAAAAAAAAACGGTATTGGTGGGAATGTGATGGAGGTGAACGGAGGCTCTTTGGTGGAGCTCCAAGTAATTTTTATGGGAAAAAGGAATTTCTAGTAGTAAATTTACTTCTAATAAAATTAAAATAACACTGTATGTGTGTGCATCAGCTTTACCAGAGGAGAAATTCCATCCGGCACAGTCAGGTGGAGCTAGGACCTTCTTGCGACCTGGGACACCTCATCTACACGTTTGTATGGTGAGCCTATTCATTTCTCTGGGGATAGAAAACTTGCAAGCCTTTTCCAGGACTTTATTCAACTCATTCATCTACATCAATATTATATATATTTGAGCTATTTACGGCCCTGCAAATGTACCAGAAAACTCGAGATCTTTCATCTCGCCATATCCCGCACCGAAACTTTGGGAGAATAATTTTGTGTGTTTACCTGTATTTTATGTATACACATTTTTTTGTCACTTAACTTGTACCATAACCAAACGGCCATGTCTCTATCAATCTGCACAGGTGTAAACAATACTGTAAATTCAAACTGTATTTTATTCTGGTCGACCCGTTATGTAGGGAACCTAATTTAAAAATACTGGAGGAGTGAACACAGTAAATAGATACATATTTTTATTGTTTCAAGTCCATTATATATGTTTGCCTTTATTTTACTTACTTACAAAGAAACACGTTTCTTGTTTTTGCAAGTGCCTGTACATACTAGTACCCTATAAGTAAGCCTATTTTTTCTAGAATAGTCAAAATTATGTTCATGTTGGTGGAGTGTTGTATATTTTCTCGTGCTCTACACCTCAACCCTAGCCAGGGTATGTATAGGTGCGTGAACTAGAACAGCTTATTTTCATTTATTTGGTTCATCACATGTTGTATATAGTGTATACCTACATACCTCCACATACTACCCAGCAATAGTTTCCACGAATTTGTAGTTTTTTCCTTTAAATTTTCTTTTGCTCTCGTTAATTAATAATTATATATATATATAACCAAAGTCCTGGCAATATAGAGTGAGAGATTATTTTTTCCCGTGTATCATACGCTTTTGTTGAAGTATAATGCACTTTTATATAGCAAAGGACTGTCAGAGACAATGCATACTATGTGAGTGTGGAGAGGAGGCAACACCTGAACATGTGTGTGGTATGAGAGTGTTCCATAACACATGTGCTGAGGGTACAGCAACACATGCTTCACGGACACCGAGTATAATTAAAACTTCGAGATTGTATCCTATAGAAGTCCTTTGACAAGGTCACGACGCTTGTATCCCTAAAACATCAACAAGACTTTATGGAAAGACTAAAGACTGAAGACTGAAAAAGGACAGTAAAGACGGAGAGAACGTAACGCTGGGAGACAAGAAGAAGAAAGAGACGTAAACAAGGACTATGACAATAATAATAGAAAAGTTGAGATGTAGGATGAATAAGGAAGAACTATAAATAGGAAAAGGATATATCTAGGAAGAAACAAACGAAAGTCTAATTATTTTAGTTCCTTATGGTTCTGATGCATTTGGTGACAAATTAAATTCGGGATCAGAAACGAAGGGGCTCCCAGTCTATCAATTGGGTTGAGAGGGTGGATACCAGATATTCATCCAGTGCAGCCAATCACGACAATCAGGACAAGAAACAAACATCACACATACAACCTGTGCAAACATACATACTGCGTTATTTATCAGTTAGATCAAGTGAAGAGTAGCTTTATAGTAAAGAAGCTAATTTAATTTATCTAAATAAATAAAAATTGGAAAAAATTTAGAAATATTATTGAACTAATAATAGTATAATAGCATATTATGACCCATCATAGAAAACAAGAATATGGGTTATAAAAAGAAGTTGGAAATTATAAAAGCCCTTACTCTAATAGGGAGGTATGAGTAATAAAGAACTTAGAGGAATTGTACCTGAATTCTCGTAAAAGGATAGTGAAAAATCTTCTGATGTACACCCATCTGAGATCAGACAGAACTTTCACATTACTCTCTCTGACTATATTAAATTTAAATGTTGCCCTTTTTTCAATCGGTGCGTGTTTGTTCATCAATAAAATTAATGTTTTCACCAAGTGTACTTATAATTATGAAATCATTTCAAGAGTCGAAGATGGAATTACTATCAAATGGAAATTAGTAAAGCATTTGTTCCTCTTGAACCAAATCATTTTACTCGAAGAGCATCAAGAGATATTATATAACCGTGGCCAGTATCCAGCTGTGTCTAAGAACAAATATTATTAATATTTCCTGTTTAATGTTTTAATCTTTTATTACCTCGTAGTCATATTACTTTGTTTACTAATGGATTCTTTATCCAAACCAATTAATTACATCAAACAGTTTTTTGAAGCGTTCCCTGATAAAATTCATTTAAAGAGTTTAGTTTAATTTAAGACATTATTCACATTAGGAGTTTTTGTTGTGTACTATAAAAATATCATTGAAATGTCATCTTCATGTTTATTATTATTATTATTATTATTATGTGCATCTGTGTGTGTTCCCGTAAAACCTTTAAGATGAACCAACTTTCCTCGTCCAAACCAGGGACACACAGGCTTACATAATAATACTTAGCAGCGCGTCTTACTACCCGTTCGGGTTATACGCTTTAAGTACTAATTACTCTAATGGAATAGGAATTTGGAAGGTTGAAATAGAGGAAGTGAACCTGAATTTGCGTGGAGGGAAAGTGGAAAACCATTTAGGAAAAACCACCCCCAGTTCACCCGACCGAGATTCTAGCCTCGATCTCCCCGTCCTCAGCGGTTGAGCTCAACACGACAAGCGCGTTAGCCAACTACGCCACCGAGGCGGGTCACAGGCTTACATGGGGACACCAATTCATTTAACAAATCTATATTTACAGGATCTAATTTAAGGCTTTGGGGCATTTGGGGATGTAAAAAAATGGAGGTCCAAACAATAAACATATATTTTTCTTTCCAAAGTTTCAACGTTATCATGTTTTCTTTACACAATGAAACGTTAAAAATACTGTTTAGATACGGAAATATTGTCATGAGAATGAAATAGATTTATTTAAATCTAAAATTACTTATTAGTAAATACATATTATTTTGACAGATATAAAAACATATTAATTTATCTTTATTTTAGATCTTACTATGCAAACTATATGGTCAAAAAAGAAATATATTTTTATAGAACTGTTTGTTATCGCCCTGATTTGTGGAGGCCCTAGCCTGCAGCCCTTACTTAATACGGGCCTGTGGGTACATACTTTTTTGATATTAAATTTTTTTCAAATATTAAAACTTTAAAAATAAACGTTGATTTCAAACATGTTTGTCACTCAAAAATACCATCCTTCCATTTAGAGAAGTGTGCCAGTGGGCACGCATTCTAAGTGCTTGTTAATTTTTCTCGTTTGTTGATGACGGTAATTTCAATGTTCCAATCCCATCAGGGTGTATTAAGGATGTTTTCACCTAAATGATTTCCCACACTGCCTCCTAGAAAATTTGTACAGACATCCTATAAACTTTACCTTACTATTTAATATATGTCATTTTAGCATAATTAATATATTTTCGTATAGTACTGGTAGTGAAACGTGGTGCCCAAATATAACACTTAATCTGCGTTTAACAATATTATATAACTAATTGTTTTAAACACATTGAGAAATAAGGTATTCCAAGATAGCCAGATAATTTGAAAATAAATAAATTCGGTCCTTATCCTATATAATAAATTTGCCATCTATTCCATCAGGATATGTACATTTGTAAGATTGTCATTATACATCTGGCAGCACAGAGCCCTCCTGAGTCAAAGGTGGCTGCGTTATCTGATGGCTCGTGATCTTAATAAATCACACATTTATAGCTGACGATATCCTCACGTCTATCACAAACTCTGCCTTTAAATATGAGTGAAGAGCGACCCTGAAAACATGACGATTCCGGAATAGCTCAGTCAAAGCTCCCGGGTCCAATTCCCTTGTCCAGGTATCATTTTTCAATCAAAGGAAAATGTTTAAATAGAGATATAAATTAAAACGAGTACCTAGAATGAAAATTTAACATGTGATAATATTTTACAGCTCTATAGCTAATATTTTTTAAAACAAATAATTTTTAAATTCTTGTGAACAAGCTTATAAGTCATGCAAATTTTACCTTAGAAAAAGTATGTAGTAATCGTTGATATACTCACATAGTCAGAATGTTCGTTATAACTCCTGGCTATGGTTAAGTAGGATAGTGTTTAACACCAGGCAGGCATATAGGATGGGTTATTTTATAGTTTTCCTCCATCCTAACTATAAGAATATTATAGTACATTTTCTGAAAAAAATGACCTTCATATGGTGTTCTTTGATAAGTAGAAAATTGTGAATACCCCAATGATTAGTATATAATTTAGCAATTTAAAAATAAATCTAACGTTTCTCAGCTATGTAATCCCTTGACTTGGTGGTCAAGTGGTCTAAAAGTAAAACTTGTTAAATTTAATTTAATTTAATTAAAGATAGGGTTTACATTTCTATCTTAGTGAGCTGAGCGTATTTTCTGAATGAATCTACATTATTATCCCCCAGAAATGTGGGAATACTTTTTGCTTTCACCAGCCAGATTATTATTATTGCTATTAATAAACAGGAAAATGGATGTTAAACTTTGTATTTATAATGAATACGTGCCACTAGCTTCTAATATTAGCTCATGTGGGCGATTGCACAAGACATCGTACAGAGAGGCTTTGACTCACATGTGGCGGGCTATGTAATGTATTTATCAGGAAAAAAATTAGCTTTATTTTGGGAAATGATCACACATTATTACGATTGATTAGTGTTCAACCTATTTTAATAGTGTTTTATATTTTTAAGTTCCCATGCTCGATTCTTAAAAACTTTGAAAATAAATTGTTTGCTATTCACTTTGCTAGACATGGAATTTTAAAATAAAATATTTTGCCATTATTTATAATTGGAAGTTTTTCTAATTTTAGGTCATATATAATTCCAAATTTTGTCAAACTAATACTTATCAATATATTATTGTTTAACGTATAACCATATATTTAAATGACGCATTAGTGTTGGACCACGTATATCTGTTATGACCTGCATTTAAAAGGATAGCATTAGTCCCACAGTACAGTTAAGCCATGTATAGCTGTTATGACCTGCATTTAAAAGGTTAGCGTTAGTCCTACAGAATAGTTGGACCACGTATATATTATGAACTGCATTTAAAAGGATAGCATTAGTCCCACAGTACAGTTAAGCCATGTATAGCTGTTATGACCTGCATTTAAAAGGTTAGCGTTAGTCCTACAGAATAGTTGGACCACGTATATATTATGAACTGCATTTAAAAGGATAGCATTAGTCCCACAGTACAGTTAAGCCATGTATAGCTGTTATGACCTGCATTTAAAAGGTTAGCGTTAGTCCTACAGAATAGTTGGACCACGTATATATTATGAACTGCATTTAAAAGGATAGCATTAGTCCCACAGTACAGTTAAGCCATGTATAGCTGTTATGACCTGCATTTAAAAGGTTAGCGTTAGTCCTACAGAATAGTTGGACCACGTATATATTATGAACTGCATTTAAAAGGATAGCATTAGTCCCACAGTACAGTTAAGCCATGTATAGCTGTTATGACCTGCATTTAAAAGGTTAGCGTTAGTCCTACAGAATAGTTGGACCACGTATATATTATGAACTGCATTTAAAAGGATAGCATTAGTCCCACAGTACAGTTAAGCCATGTATAGCTGTTATGACCTGCATTTAAAAGGTTAGCGTTAGTCCTACAGAATAGTTGGACCACGTATATATTATGAACTGCATTTAAAAGGATAGCATTAGTCCCACAGTACAGTTAAGCCATGTATAGCTGTTATGACCTGCATTTAAAAGGTTAGCGTTAGTCCTACAGAATAGTTGGACCACGTATATATTATGAACTGCATTTAAAAGGATAGCGTTAGTCCCACAGAAAAGTTGGACCACGTATATCTGTTATGACCTGCATTTAAAAGGATAGCGTTAGTCCCATAGAACAGTTAAGCCATGTATAGCTGTTATGACCTGCATTTAAAAGGATAGCGTTAGTCCCACAGTACAGTTGAGTCACAAGTCCCTTCTTGGGAATTGTAAACAAAGTGTATTTATCTACTAGCTCAGCCCCGGTTTTAGGGGTATTTATTTTAGGATAGTTTTAAATGTTTTATCAATCTGAATTAAAAATATCAAGTGAAGGACAGTAAGACACATCATAATGCTAAGCTCAGCTAAGCTAAGCTAACCTAACTTAAACTAGTCCTCCATCTTAACCTCACCTAGCCTAGCCTAACCTAACCTATTCCTCCTAGCCTAACTCCCCTAACCTCATCTAGCCTAGCCTAGCCGAACCTAACTCAACTCAAATTAACCTATTGAACAACATTATCCTAAACTAAACAAGCTGAACCTAATATAAGGCAAAAGGATTTATGGAGCTGAATTCGTATTTACCCGCAGGTTAGTGAACCTGGACCAACTAAGCTATGATGCTTTTGGGACAATTGGTTCATGGTCCAAATGTAATTCACTGTATTTAGAGGATCACTTACAGATTTTTTCTACTTATTTCTAAGGTCTATCAATCTAAATGGGATTGCTATATAATTTATTCAGAATATGACATTTTGTTCCATGTCTGTGTTATTTAATACTAGCAATCCCGCCATGACCCACTGTGGTATAAGAATTATGTAAACTCCCCTACCTTCCATAGTGCCCTAATTGCCATGAGAATTTGATGATCAGATTAACAATATTTTCTTCAAAACTATGTTAAAGATAGCCTAATTAAAAAGCTAGCTAAAAATTTAAAAATCGGCTAAGAGGTGAATTAGGACCCCCTTCCGTCTACCTATGTTAAAAATTTCAGATCTCTACGTGCCGTAGGTTTGGCTGGGTATTGCACACAAACAAATATCTATCTGCCTACTCAAAGTTTAATCTATGTTTACTGGTGTGAATCTGACTCGTTTTGAACCATTTTAAAGAGACTCATTAAGCTCTTTGTGATCTTGTATACTTTTTAGGAGCTAAAACTTTAAGTAAATATCTGATGCGATATTTAAATTTAAATTTATTCCCACAATTTAAAATTGTCTAATCTATATTCGCTGGTGGGAATCTGACGCGTTGTAAACCATTTAAAAGAGGCTCTTTACGCTCTTTGCAATTTTTGTAATATTTAGTATTTTAAACTTTTGATCCTTTTGATTTTATTTGATATTTATTCATTGTGGTGAATTAGAAGATTGTATATTATTTGGAAAAGTTTCTTTAAATAATAGCGACTATTTTGTTTATTTCATTGGTCTCCTGTAGACAAGTTAATATTATATAATTATATTCCTTAAACTTTTGAAACGCACTGCACATAAATTGCTTGGATATATTTGTTTTTTAACACATATCAATAAAACCTCTAAGACCATGCAACTTATTGTTTTAACACTGTTTATTAATTTGAATAAAATTTAAATATCTAATTAACCTGCAAATGTTTTACTTTTTCCTATAATTATTTCATTTAGAGATCAACCTCCTCTTTTCTTAGTCTATTGTGGCCGTAGCTATATATAGTGATATTGGGTTTACAATGAGTTTAAGGATTATGTGATGTAATTACAATAGCTTCTAGTTGAATGAGTTAATCATCTATTAAGGGAAGAATCTTTGTAATATATTTTACATACACCTTTTATATAAATTAATATTTATTCATAACTTTTGGTATTTTCATTTCTCAAATTTTTTGTTTATCAGTGTTGAGAATTATTCATTGAAAAGGTTCATAACGCTATATAAAGTGTCTAAATACTAAGAATATACAATTATATCGGATTTCTAATCTCAATACAGAATCACAGCTATTAAAATGTTTTTTTTTATAAATAGTCTATCATGCGGTCAATATTGTACCCATATATTTTAGATTTATTCCCGCAGAGTAAAATACTAAATTCTAAGGAGGTGTTCTACAAATAGCCCTAATTATTCTTGAAACAGGTCCCCTAAACGATAAGTAATACATGATACAATCTTTGTGGAAAAAGAATCGATAAAAAAAAGTAGCGAATATTCTAAAACGTCTACTTCTCGTGGAATAGTTCTCCCCCAGCTCGCACATGTGGGTTAGGCGGGCGTTCGTTAGGATAGAAGGGGTGGCGAGATGCTTGCGCGTCTCTCCTTCCCCTCCCGCTCTTCCCTAGGACACTGGGCCAGTGGGGCATCACGACGCTAGGATTAGGGAGGAAACCAGCGTCCACACGACCACTGCGCATGGGCGCTCCCGCCCAACACCCTCTACCACACAAAAAAAACAACACTTTAGACTCTTAATAAGAGGGTATTCCATGCTGCATTTTTGGGTGTGTACAGTTACATGCCTGGTGAGATACATAGCTTATGGTATTGGATATTCATTTTTTTTTTTTAGAAAATACGTTTTTACGCAAGGTTATTGACAGCTTGATTCCAAGAGGAAAATAAGAGGAGGTTTGAAATTGAGACCATAATTGCATTGCCATGAAAAAGAATGGTCATTTATTGTTTGGATGTATTATAGTAAATTTCTGGTAATAAGAACCATATCTGACAATTATAAAACTTAGTGGAACTACTCTTTATACACTCATACCTCAAATAATGTGATAGCCCGTTTCGGTGGCCACGTGGTCTGACGTGCAACTCTCGTGTTGGACTAGACTGCTGAAGACAGGGGATCGGTGTTAGATTCCGGTCAGGTGCACTGAGGATTTTTCCAAATCTTTCCACTCTCCTTCCAAGCAAATGCGGGTGAATTTACTCTTATCTAAGTATTTCTAATCCCTAACTCATTAGTGTAATTAATACATAAGCATATAACCCGAACGGGTTAAGACGTGGTGCTAAGAAAAAAAAAGATAATGTAATACTTAACTGTCTTTTAAAGTGTATAACCCTAACGGTTAATAAGATGTCGTGCTAAATAATAATAATAATAATAATAATAATAATAATAATAATAATAACTGCCACTTCATATTGAAATTATCAATACCTGTTAAATAGCATAAATCCTATCGCTAAATCCTGTCTATGGTAACTTTAGGGTAAATATGTATAATTTAAGATTTTCTTTCTACTAGAATCTTTGAATAACTTAAACTTTGAACAAAAAAAAAAATTCAACATCAGCCTCTTGGGAAAAAAAAGACACACTATCCTTAAAGTTGTGAGAGTTTCGTCTTTTATCAACCCCTTTTATATATTATATAGTAGCATATAATATTTTTATTTTAAATAATGTCTAATTTTCTTTCTTTCAATAACATGTTCTAGTCCAATAAGTGTATTAAATATGGATGAGTGAACATCTAGGAAATCTAACTAATATTTTGGGTACCTTTTCTATGTTACTTCAGATATGGTCTCTATCAGAGCAAAGCACTGAGCCTCGAGACCATGGTTTCAAGTCTCATATAGACATAATATTTATTTGTTTCAAAACATATGTCTAAAATGACGTTTAAGAAAATGAGACTCTTTCGCATTGGATTTCACGAGGCATTACATTCGAAATATACTTTATTTCTGGTTATAGGAAGGTTAGGGTATGAAACCCAACTTGACGCATTGAGGATGGTTTTACCTAATATATATCTCACTATATCACCACGAAAATATGGGTATATATCCTCCAAATTTTACATTCCTCACTCCTTCGCCTTTGTTGTTAAATGTTCAGATTTCCTGAAAGATGTTGCTAAATAAAAAAAGCTATTGGGACTGGAATATAAAAATTTTTAACGATAACTTTCACCGCTGGGCCACTCAGGTTTTGTTAATGTATGAATTAATAACTATTTTCTAATAGCATAAGACTAAAATCATATCATCTGCGAGGTTATATGACCTAGAAAAAAACCTTATAAACTTTTAAATATATCCTGTCCCCTATTTGTGAAGTTGCGCAAAGCATATTAATCTTAGGCTAGGTCTAAAAAAATGTGAAATTGAAGGAAAAAAGCTCGCTGACATGATTATATTGGAATAATTTCTGACCCACCTCGGTGGCGTAGTTGGCTAACGTGCAAGTCGTGTTGAGCTCGACTGCTGAGGACGAGGAGATCGAGGTCGAATCTCGGTCGGGTGAACTGGTGGAGGTTTTCCCTAAATGGTTTTCCACTCTCCCTCCACGCAAATGCGGGTTCACTTACTCTAATTCAACCGTCCCAATTCCTAATCCATTAGCGTAATTATTATTATTATTATTAGCACCGCGTCCTACTACCCTTTCGGGTTATACGCAATTACGCTAATGTGCAATGGTAGGGTGATTGTGAGATGAAATGAAGGACCTACAGTTTAACGTGGAATCCGAACCACGGTGGAAGACCTGGCATTCCTCACATTCACAAGTTGTGATTAATACACGTCTTGTTGGAGGTGAAGGAAGGGTTTGGTAATCAGATAAATCTTTGCCGGGACCGAGGATTAAACCCCGGACGCCAGCACAGAAGTCTGACACCTTACCCCTAGACCGCCAGGTCACCCTAGTAATTAGTCCTTAAAGCGTATAGCCCAAACGGTTATTAAGACGCGGTGCTAAATATTAAATATTATTAAATAATTTCTGCTCTTTGCAACTAAAGAGCCACAAATTGCATTGTATTATTTATTTTGTTAAAATTAAAAAACCAACAATAGATATTGTGAACTAAAATAGTAGGTAAGCAGCTATTTACTTATTTAATAGGAATATAAATAGAAAAAAAGATTGCAATAATTGGCATTTACCGATATTATTAATTTGATATCTGCATCCTAAATGAAAACTTTTAAAGCTTTAGAATGCCATATAAGTTTGTTTTAATATATACAATTTTCAATTACAACAGGAGATTGATATTTATATGAATTGTTTTGACACAATGTGCGGTTAAGTCTAGCTCACTTAAATGAATTATGTGAAATGTCAATAACTGTTTGGGTAGTAAAAGGTTAAGCCTTTTTTTCGACAGGTTCCTATATAATGTAATATAATACGATGAGTTCATGGAGATATTTCTGAGCATCTGTGGAAATAAATAGATTTTTACAGCTGTCGGAAGCCTGTTTATAAAATCTATAATCACCTTTATTACTTCCAGGGTTAGGTTAAAAATAAATCATTAATTTTACTGCTGTTGGGGATATGTGAAGAAAAAACTATAATTATTTTTACCACTGCCAGTTTTCTTTGGAATAAAATCATGATTATTTTTACTATCTCTGGGATTTGCGAAAGAAATAGAATTACTTTAAGCTCTGCTTAGGATATGTGGAAGAAAACTAGATTTAATCTTACTGTTTCGGGGGGTGCATGTAACAACAATACAATTACGTTTACTACTACCTGGTTCAGGAAAATAATAAGATAAATTACTATTAAGTTGTTAATGAGACTCAATGAAAAAAATAACTTATTTTAATAAAGGCAAGTGTCCGTGAAAATAATCTAGAATTACTTTTACCAATGCCAGAAAGAGATTTATAATTACAGTTACTAAAGCGTGGGAGTTGAATAAAAGCTAAATTATGTGAGAGTTAAACATTTAGTTTTTTACTATAATATAGTCAGTACACCCATCCAGGATATATGATGATACCTACCCATAAACCGCTAACCACACTGGATGAGCTTAACATCTGTTGTGTGGGCCCACTGATTTTATAGTATATTAATACTTATTACAAAAAAGATCTATAATAGATTCTTGGTGACCTGGCGGTCTAGGGGTAAGGTGTCAGACTTCTGTGCTGGCGGCCGGGGTTCAATCCTCGGTCCCGGCAAAGAATCATCTCACAATCACCCTACCATTACACATTAGCGTAAGTGCGTATAAACAGAACGGGTAGTAAGACGTGGTGCTAATAATATTAATAATAATAATAATAATAATATAATAGAGTTTTAAAAATAATCTGGAAAAGAGACTACGATTCAAAACACCTCTTACGAACATCCAAAATTTCGGATTACAAAAAATAAACGCTAATTTTTTTAAAAAATCTGTCAGACTTTAACACCTATTAGTGTTATAATACAAATAAATAAAGAAGCATCATACTTTGTAATTCTAAATTATATATATATATATAATATGTTTTATATATAAATTAACATATTATATATATATTATGTTTTATATATAAATTAACATATATATATAATATGTTTTATATATAAATTAACATATTATATATATATATACATATATATCATATGTGTATATATTTATAAATGTATTATTTGACTAAGAAATTTAAATCATAAGTTTCGTAACTTTATAAATCCTTTAGTTCATCAAGCTCCACTTAAAAAATATAATTTAAAAAAATATAATTGAATATTTTCTACTATTCTCACTACATTTATGCTATTTTCTAATTTTCCATATCTACTAAACTTATACAATGTTTTGGGTGTGATTGAGCAACAAACAGAGAGGCAACATTTAATATATTATTATTATTATTATTATTATTATTATTATTATTAGCACCGCGTCTTACTACCCGTTCGGGTTATACGCACTTACGCTAATGTGTAATGGTAGGGTGATTGTGAGATGAAATGAAGGACCTACAGTTTAACGTGG
>CABFOV010000497.1:61780-72165 GCA_902141375.1 Timema poppense
AACGGTGATCCCGTCTAAGGTGGCGGTGTACCCAACGCCTTGATCTTCATCGTTGTCGTGACGAACGTGGAGTCCTTCCTTCAATGCAGAGATACAGTAAATGGCTACATTGTGTGCTGGGACGCGACCCCTTATATAGTCCTCAACCTGATACGAAAGGAAGAAAGTAGAGAGAACGATGAACATGAGAACATATAAAAGAAGAAGTACGGAGGAAGGCAGGAAGAAAGAGAGAAACAACAAGAAAAATCCTCACGCGGGAAAGCTTCCCAGGTTTACCACCAGGTTCGTTGGCGTGCCGCAGGTCTTTGAGTCGAAGCCTGAGCGCTTATTTTCTTCCAAGAGAACTGGACACGAGAACACGTGCCACGTGGATCGGCCATTATGGAAATAGCTTTATTGAACTTCATATGTGGGAGAAAAGAATCAGCAGACATCCAAAGGATGTGAGTACTCAGCAAGGCCTATTATTTAGAAATATATCTGTTTAAATTATGTTATTCAGGATCCATTATTATTTTAATAATATTTGGTGATATAGATGTAGTTTATTATCTTTTTCATGTTGACCACATGGTCGGCGTAAGTAAATATTTTTTTGGGCTTTATCCAATTATAGAAGCAATGCGTTAAAGTAATTTTATTCATAGCTATGTCAATATTAATTCTCTTCTTTGATATCTACTCACGTATTTAACAAAAGTCAGTATTTTTTACCAACCACGTGCTTGAATGCTTGAAGGTAGGGAGAAACGTAGATTTATTAGACCGTATTTTCAGAGTAGAGTCAATTAAATATGCGAATATAGTTTATTTCTTGCATAATTAATGAATTATAGAATTCATTAAATTGTAGATGTCTAATCTAACTTATTTACATTCTACAACATGTTAATGATTATATATATATATGTATATTTACAAGCATGTATATCTATATATACATATATCCAGATATGTGATGTGTATATATAAATGCATGTATATGAATACATATAAGTATATGTGTATATACATATATGTATTTATACATAAATATATATATATACTTATATACATATCTACAGCCATTTTATGTATATATATATATATATTTATAAATTAATACATATACATATACATACAAATACATCTATAAATATATAATTCCATAAAAATATATATTTTTGTATATTAGCTTATACAAATATTTATGTATAAAATATATATATATATTAATTCATGTGGTGTTACAAATATATATATATATTTATGTAAATAAATATATATATATATATATCCCCATTTGAATAATTTAATAATTACTTATGACCATATACATATATTTACATAAATAATTTGTATACATTAGGTTATGTATGTATACAACTAAATTATACATATATTAATATATAAATTAAAATATGAACATCAAGCTCCAGTTACATTCTACAATTCTCTCAGACCTAATTATAGAATTATTGCAAGAAAGAATGAAATACCTTTCAAAAAATCTAGTGGCTTACTTATTAAAAAAGTTGGTTTCTACCAAATTTATCCTTATATTTTCATTAATTCTATTACAATAAGTACGTTGTGTTTTTATCTTTTAATAACCTAACTCAACTTGGAGAACCAAAGGAGAAGGAAGAGGTCAGGGCACATTTGCAATCTATGTTCACTGCCGAAACGTATGGGCCTGTCGTAAGACATAACACCTAATAATAATAACTAATATAACGGTACTTCAGATTTATTAAACTATAATCTTATATATTTATATATGTTACAGTATAATTTAAAAGCTCTACTAATAGTTATTCTACACATATATTACACCTCTCAAACAAAGATCATTGTGTCTTCAAAAATTATTAAAATATGTTAATGTCTGATATCTATTATTTTATGAAATCTGTTAAAAATTTGTCAAATTTAAAGATTATCAATTAGTTTGAAGAAAATTAAATTTTTACCATTTATTATTCCCTGTATTCCGAATTAAAAATATATTTTCAGAATATGACGCTTTGTAATATAATTATATTTATATTTTCATCCAACATATCTTAATACTTTACAGGCTATTCCCCCATTTAAACTATTAGGATAGGAATGAGTAGGATCTAATTGAGAGAGAATGTGCTCATATTTTCGTGGAGGAAGATCCATTTAGGGAAAAGTGTGTGTACACGGGTCTCGGATTCGAACCTAGATCTTTTCATCAACACGCAAGATTAAACTTAGTTCTAAAATCCCACCTTTGCAAATATTTATGTAATTATATATATTTTTTATTTCCTTAAAGAACTATTTTTTCACTAACTTCATTGTTAAAATTATCATAAGTAGGAAAACAATAAGTACTTTCATTTTTCAAAAACTAAACACTTTTTTTCACAAATTTCAGTAATAAAATTACTACAAAAGGAAAAAATTCACAAATAATTGAAATTTATGTATTGTTTGTATATGATACCAATTTTGAACATCAGTAAGAAGCTTCGTAGTAGTCTTTACGGACCTTGTTACAGCTTTACAGTTTTATAGCTGTTATAACAAAATACATTTATTATTTATATAGCAAATAATAAATAAAGTTATTAAATTTTAATTGATATATTTAATGAAAACTTTCTGAAGAGACATTTATTAGAACCTGGCTTACAAAATAACTTAATTATAGAACGGAAACAAATCCCAGTCCCCAGTCAGCAAATACTATTTGGTGTGATCTTAAGCCATTGTTGTAAGTAGCGAGTTGTACTGTTATCTAATTGAGGAGGTTATTTGTCGGTGGCGTCCCAAGGGGTAGGTTTGTTCTAGGGATGAATGAGCGCTGTGTAGGGGATGATGATGGCTCGTATTAGAGGGTAGGCTGCATGCTGAGAGGGTTGCCTCACCACTACCACATAGGGTGACGCAGAACATCCTTACACAATTTTCTGCAAAACTAGGACACTACTATCTAAATGTCTTGATTACAATTCGATGCCAACTTGTGAAATAAACCCAAACATGAAAATACGTTTCAGTCTGTGGTACAGAAAGCTTTACGTAGGAACTCCTTTAAAAGATCTCATGGGCCATATTCACCCTCTAGTTGCACACAAATTACACAACTAACTAAACTAAACCTATATTAAACTTTCATAGTAGTTATATATATTTAAATATAATTATGTCCTTTAATCAAACTACTTACATTCCTCATTTATTGTTTGAATCGACAATAAGAACCATATTGAAATATTTGTCTTGTAATACATGCCTAAGAAAGAATAAATGTAAGTGTATTTTTTTTAATCTATTGCAGAACAATAAAATAAATAGTACTAAACAATCGTTCGTATACATACTTATATTATCTATTAGGGCATTGTTTTCTTCTTCCGAAGTCAACAACCCTAAGGTTGGCTTGATGTAATTTCACTCGTCATTACCTGGGCATACAATTCGCTCTTCTGCTGGTTAATACTGCCTACACCATCTGGCATTCATCCCATGCACTATGGGAGTTTAGGAAGTTTTTGGTTCCCCACTGAATATCTATGAGCGAGCGCAAAAAACCTACCAATTTATTTTCACATGCCCTCCAGGGTTATTTTACATGTCACAATTGACACAAGAATTTTTACCTCAGGTTTTAATCGATCAAAAAAACTCAAACTAAGCTGCGTTTGATCACATAAAACTTAGGTCCTGAGGCGAGCACTTTACCCCAAAATCAGCAGTTTTCAATAAAATTGTTAAATCCATGAAAAAAAAATCAAATGAGAAAAATTTGATCTTAAACTACATTCAAATTCTGTTATGTTGAAAATAAAAATCTAATAGCATATGAGACACTCATTCAGCCATTATTAACTAAAACTATAAAATCATTTGTGAACAACCTAAATATAAAAATAGATTATCATTTAAAAACTCTTAGTTTTTTCCACCATAAATATGTATACAGTGTTATTTTAAATACCAAAATATTTTAGCCATCCACAAAAAATTAAAATAATTCTGCGAGTATCATTATAAATGTAGTACATCACTTCCCAAGTATACGTCTTGAACAAGATAGTAATAGATATTTTTGCATAATTTCAAATGGTAAAAGTAATGTGTTGTTAGTAAATCAGCAATAGCTTACTTTTAGAATGAATAAATTGGTTTTATATAAAATAGCCCAGATATTCAATCTGAATTAAAAATTTATATCAATTTTAGAAATACTGTACATTTTTTTAAAATGATTCTTTAATAAACTACCTATAATAATAATAATAATGCAGCTAGAACTAAAATGACAACCTCACTTCAAGATGTGACATTTATATCCGCTAAATATGTAGATTAAACATAGTTAAATAAAGGGTTTCAGATTCACCATTATGTGTAGACAGACATACAGACAATCAGACAGACATAATGCACTGTACATCTGTTAGGGAGGACAGAAATGGTGAAATACATGATTCACTCACTTGAGTTCTGAGAACATAAAACGTAAACATCTATATTAATATCAAGGCATAACATTTTCACGATTACAATAAATTGTTTATATTAAAAAGTCATAATCATGTTGTAGTATAGATGAAGATGTAAAATAATATCAAACTATCAATAAGTATTTGATAGCTTAAACCACGTTATTTATTATCATATCTATTGTTATTTGTATTTAAATGGAGATGTCTATAACTGAAATATATGTATTTAAATGCACTTAGAATATCTCATATAACGAGATAATTTCAGATTTCATAAACTTTATCTCAGTATTTCCTATCTAGAACAAATTGTGTAAGAACATTTAATTATGGACTTTAGCAACAAGGCCTAGTTTTTAATTTAAAAAAATTTGGTGACGTTATTTATATAATTGAATTTTCATTTATTTGGAATAATGTTAATTTTTTGTTGCTGTTTTATAATACAAATACTACATGTATTACAACATAAAGAAATATACTAACCATAAACTACCTACATGAGATAGACCTGGGTTATACGAGTATAATAATCTTAGTCAAATTTTCACAGGAAGACTGCTATCTGGTATGAATGTTACTAGATATAAATTCAAATACTTAAACTGTAGCTATTAGTTTAGATAGATATAATAAAACATATAAAATAACACTAGTAAAATATTATTATTATTATTATTAGCACCGCGTCTTACTACCCGTTTGGGTTATACGCAATTAAGGTAATGTGTAATGATGAGGTGATTGTGAGATGAAATGGAGGACCTACAGTTTAACGTGGAATCCGAACCACGGTGGAGGCCTGGCATTCCTCACATACACAAGATGTTTTGTCAAAGGTGAAGGAAGGGTTTGGTAATCAGATAAATCTGTGCCGGGACCGAGGATTGAANAGGTGAAGGAAGGGTTTGGTAATCAGATAAATCTGTGCCGGGACAAAGGATTGAACCCCGGCCGCCAGCATAGAAGTCTGACACCTTACCCCTAGACCGCCAGGTCACCAGTAGAATATTAAATAATTATCATATTGATATAGAAAAAATATGTTTTCTTTTATTTAAAGGTACTTTCCATGCAAATTTGAGTATATTAATTTAATAAGATTTTATACCTACTCTACCCTCGAATAATTGATCTAAAATCTCCGTTTTTTCAATATAATCATTCATTGAATTCTATTTTAAAAATTATATATTAAACTTTGTTTTTTAAAATTATAAAACTGGAGAAAGATAATAATTCAGTATTCTTAGTTATTGTATTATTTCTATTTTTATGTGTTTGATAGTAAACATTATTATATACACTTTACGGATATTTATTACAGAACTAGCTATAAATAAATCCCTTTAAAACATGTTATATTTAGTTGATATATATATATATATAAGTTTTATGTTATTGTAGATTATCTCGTTTAGAGCTCTATTACATTTTCATTTTTTAAATTTAACTTAACCAGAAACTTATTAAAAAAGATCGTTATGCACTTTTTACACGAAGTCTCGTAAAGAATTGGGATAGGTTTCCTATAATGAAATTTCCATTAAGTGTTAAAAGCGGGGTAGATCCAGGGTCTTTGTCATCATCTGCCACCGCTCTAATAAGAAGCCTAACCAAGCATTGTTAGAGTTTATAGTCTGCCGACTAGGAGCTCTTCAATGCAGGTCTATAAGGAAGAAAACTGGCATGCCATCATGTGGTCGGAGCAAAAAAACCGATAGAACGATAAAATTGTCTGAATGAAAACAGTGACAATGCAATTATTTTAAATGCACTTTAATGGATCACTTTCGAAATTGCTTTAGTAAATAAATATATTTGTAAATGATAAAAAAAGTACTTTTGATATATAATTTTACTATATTTATTTATATATATTTTTATTATATATTATTTTACTATATATACTTTTATATATCTATATATGTATATATATTTAAATACATATAAATATATATATGTATATGTATATATTTAAATACATATAAATATATATATGTATATATTTAAATACATTTAAATAAGGATAAATATAATTGCATATTATATATATATAGCTATACGTATATAAAGAGAGAAATCTATATAATATATGTTTTATATTTTAGTAAGATTTGAAAAATATATATATACTATATGAATATTTTTAAATCTTACTAAAATATAAAAATAAAATCTTGTCTGTGAGTTTGTTTGCTGCTCAATCATCCCCAAACTACCGTACCGATTGTGCTAAAAATTAGAGTAAATATAGCGTGCGTGGCCTAACGTGCGACTCTTGGGTTTGACTAGACTGCCGAAGATTGGTCAAACTGGGTTTTATCCCGGTCAGGTGCACTGAGGTTTTTTCATCCTGAATTGTTTTACAACCTCCTCCCACGCATATTCGAGTGCACTTCCTCTCAATTAAACTATCCTAATTCCTAAGCCATTAGTTTAATTAGCACATGGGCGAAAAACCCAAACGGATAGTTTGACGCAGTGCTAAATAAAACCTTGGAAGACTGTTTAACACTTAGGCCATATTTTCTATTAGGATCTTAATAAAATCGATGATATTTTCAAATATTCCGTCTTAAACTGCGTGATCGTTCGTTCGATTATTTAATTAATTGTATATTTGACTTATCTGTCCTACTTTATCACCTAAATAACTACAAATCCACAGATTAATTACAGAATAGATTTCATACTTAATTAAAAAGAGAAACTATATTTTGTGCTTGCTGTTTCGCATTTCATTAGTAGGCAGAACGTGTTTCTTTAACAAATAAAAATATACTTAGGTGACATTCAACATATTTTTTTGCAATTGATCTTACATTCAGCTAAATACATATAAAGATTAATAGAAGTGTTCACCCTTTAAAAGGCAGTTTAAGCACTAGAGTAGACAAGGAACTCACAAAATAAAATCTTATGTATTCTACATTTGTGTGATAAAAATGTAACTTCAAGACCAATAAACTTTGCAAATAATCTAAGGGATGCCTATAGATAAACATTTATGCAATATTTTTATACTTACACATATTTTGAGAGCCTAGCGCCTTTTACTGCTTAGTTGGCAGTGCCGCTACTTCAAAATCCTAAAATTCGATTCCTTGCATTGTCTCCAAAGAAAACTTATGATTGTGAAATCGTGCGGTGCCTATTAATTATAAGTACATTTTTCAGCCTGACACATCTGACCACTTGGCAACTACTTTAGTTTATACTAAAAATAAGAAAAAAATATGTTTTACTTTGGTTAGATTTACGTGCCCAAAGAAGTATAAGGGTGCTCATCCCGGATTTATGGTATTTACTATTAAACTATATTGTGAGTTGTATGCTCCAAATCACGTGATGAAATATGTGGATAACTCCCCCAAAAAAAACGTACAAAGGTAATAGGTAGGTGTAATCGCATATGTGTGAAGGGATAGTACGAAACCATCAAATCAAAACCAAACTCATTACAAACAACCAGGATTCAAACCACGATCTCCCAGTCATCAACCGCCTACTATATTGTGATAGTGAATCCTCAGAATATTCTGTCATCCAAGCCGCAATGACTCTGATGTTACAACGAATTTAGTCTCACCAGAGTAATCCACCCACCATTGATGCTGTGAAAGGTGGTTGGACCAGATTCAAAGTCAGACTTCACGACTCAATTGTGGTCCTACAATAAATAGAGTACGCCTACCTATACCAGAATGGAACAGGACGGATTTATATAAGAAACTTGTCCATTCCATTAGGAGCATCGGGAGACCTGGCGGTCTAGGGGTAAGGTGTCGGACTTCTGGTAGTCCGGCATTCAATCCTCGGTCCCGGCACAGATTTATCTGATTACCAAACCCTCCCTTCACCTCTGACAAGACATCTTGTGAATGTGGGGAATGCCAGGCCTCCACCGTGGTTCGGATTCCACGTTAAACTGTAGATCCTCCATTTCATCTCACAATCACCCTACCATTACAGATTAGTGTAAGTGCGTATAACCCGAACGGGTAGTAAGACGCGGTGCTAATAATAATAATAATAATAATGTACACATTTATTTATTTACTAGAAAATCAAATTATATGTATTTTATCTATTTAAAGAATAATTGATTAATTTTAGTAGTATGTCGATTTATGACCTATTCATAAATATTTTATTTATTTAATATAGTTAAAAAAACTATAGTCCCCAATACATTTTCTATGTTAGTATTAGTAGCTACATCAAGCCCAATCATCTTATCAAGCAATCCACCCTTCAAAAGAATTTGATCCCGCACGAGGGGGAGATTATCTTTGTACAGGACTAGCCAACATTCAAAGGAAGGACTACTGAGTTCTCAGGATAAAACCGTTAAAATAGCGATATTGAAAACGACTCTCAAAGTATTAAGCAGAGATTTGATAAAAGAGTCAAACATATACTACATGCCAGTCAAGCTCATTAGCGGTGAGGCAATTCTATACGTATTACCTGGCTATTTTATTTAGCACCACGTATCACTACCCATAAGTATTATACGCTTATGTACTAATTATGCTAATGGCTTAGGAATGTGGAAGGTTAAATTTAGAAGAACGTTTTCTACATTTGTGGAGGGAGGGTATAAAACGTTTAGGAAAAATTAGACTCAGTACACCCGAACACGATAAAACCACGATCTCTCCATAATTGGCAGTTTAGTATATCGCGTAAAAAGAGCCATATACCATGCGGTCATCGAAGCAGGCTACTTGGCTAATAGCATCGTTTGTCGCCCAGTTTAGTGTGTTACTGTCCCTATAGACTGTCCAGTGACGAGGAGGTCGGGGCTCAAACCACAGTAGGTAACACTGAGGTTTATATCCATTAAATGGTTTCCCTTTCTCTCTCCACGCCAATAAGGGTGAACTTCCTTCAACCCGCACCTGTAGTCACATGGTCTATCTAACACGTCTCTCTCGTGTCGGACTGGATTGCTGATGACAGGGTTTACGAGGTCTTAATCCTTACTGGGTGAACTAAGGGTCGTTCTTATAATGATTCCAACTCTCCTTCCACGAAATTCTACCTTCCTGTTTATTATTATTATTATTATTAGCACCGCGTCTTACTACCCGTTCGGGTTATACGCTATTACGCTAATGTGTAATGGTAGGGTGTGAGATAAAATGGAGGACCTACAGTATAACGTGGAATCCGAACCACGGTGGAGGCCTGGCATTCCCCACATTCACAAGATGTCTTGTCAGAGGTGAAGGAAGGGTTTGGTAATCAGATAAATCTTTGCCGGGACCGAGGATTGAACCCCGGACCCCCAGCACAGAAGTCTGACACCTTACCCCTAGACCGCCAGGTCACCTCTTATTCTTATTCAATTAGCCTATTTAATATTTGTGTATATACCTTCTTTGGTGGCCGCCTGGTCTAACACGCTACTCTTGCAGTAGACTAGACTGCCGATGACGGGGAAATCGAGGTTCAAATCTCAGTCGGGTGTACATGAGGGTGGTTTTTCCTAAATTCTTTTACACTCTCCCTCAACGCAAACGCAGGTACACTTTCTCTAAATATATCCTTCTAAAGCCCTAAAACCATTAGCGTAATTAGTACATAAACGTATAAACCAAACGGGTAGTAAGAAGTGATGCTAAAAATATACATAGGTATATCTGCGTACAGCCTGATCAGGTATAAAGACGCGGTGGGGAGAGTATCCACCTTCCTGATCGCCATCTTGTTAGTGTGAATACGCTAATAGCCAAGATGGGTAGCAAAAAGCAGTACATGCACAGACAAACTTGTATAAACTTTGATTCTAACCAAAGGCTAAAATTGAAAAGGGAAATTAAGGTGATCACTTGACATATCAAGCCTTTTATGAATTCATTCTAGATTCGTCACTGTTATCATGTTACAGCGTTTCAAAAGCTTCCCCCG
>CABFOV010000497.1:92232-109500 GCA_902141375.1 Timema poppense
ATGTAAATGTGGGTACACTTCCTCTAAGTATAGTTTTCCCAATCCTTAAAACCATTAGCGTAGTTAGTAAATAAGCGTATTCCCTGAGTGGTTGTAAGACGAGGTGATAAAAAAATGCGATTCTATTGAAAGCGTAAAAAATTACTTACATTGGCCTGTAATTCATCGTTGTTTATTGTGGGTGTATTGTGATCTTTAAAATATATAACTGTGTTGGTTAAGGTTTAACGAATCTTTGATATGTTATTATTATTATTATCGCATCTTACTACCCGTTCGGATTATACGCACTTACGCTAATGTGTAATGGTAGGGTGATTGTGAGATGAAATGAAGGACCTACAGTTTAACGTGGAATCCGAACCACGGTGGAGGCCTGGCATTCCACACATTCACAAGATGTCTTATCAGAGGTGAAGGAAGGGTTTGGTAATCAGGTAAATCTGTGCCGGGACCGAGGACCCCAGCACAGAAGTTTAACACCTTACCACTAGGCCACCAGGTAAATTCTTTGATATAATAACATAGTAAATACAGTTTTTGTATAATAATATACGAGCATTTCAGTACATATATTCATCTCTGATAGCCTTTGTGTAAAGAGTTAAACTAATTGTCCAAAGGGAAATAAATTATCTTATTTTAACGATTAATGTATGTTTCTACTCCCATTTATAGTTTGTACTCTGATTTCCATATTCGTTATCATTTTCTGCTAGTAGCATGAACCTTTGATTAATTATTTGGGTTAATGATTTGATTTACTTGTTTATTATCATTTATACTGTAAAACAAAGACTTTTTTAATAAATCTTTTGGGGTTAAGGTATAATATTTTTAATTAGTCAATCGTATAATAAATAGAACCAGTTGTATTCCAGATAACTCTATGTGCTACCAATTGAGTCAAAATTTGTATGAAATTGATTTTTTCACAGCCTACTTGGTTTATAATTGTATTAAAAACAGTTTCCAAATAAAGTATTTTCTCCATTATAAAGTGAAACATCTAATAGATATTTTTATTCTTATGTATTGAGGGTTTCAAATTAATAAAACATTGTGTAAGCTATATTTCTTTTTTCAAACTGTGGTTTATTTTGGTTGAACTTTCTAAAAATCATATTTAATTTAGAGCTTTCTTTCATCAAAGTTAGCGCGTTTTTGAAAGTTTGTGAATATTGTTAATCATTTTGAAAATATTTCTACTAAATATGGCTTGATTTGCAACTGTATACAATTAAGTGGTCCAGTGGAACCTACTCTGAGAAAGAAACTAGAAGTATCAAACAACATCTTTCCAGATCCGCTTCGTTATTGAGAAGCTGACAGGGATAGTTCAGACCAATATTACCGTTATGTCGTAGAGTTTTTATTGACCCAGTTAGTGGAACATTCCACGTTCATAGGAGATGTTCGAAGTGTCCACCATTGAGTTCACAACAAAGTTCAACCCTTCTGCACCACAACTGTAGGGTTCGTTGGAGGACGTGCGGCATATCCCGGATCGTATTCCACAAATTGCATTCCACAGATGTTCTCTCATGCTGTGCCGTCAGAAGTAGACAATTACCCCCATTTGGCCCCACATACAAAAATCGCAAGGTGTGATATTGGGATATTTCGCCAACTATGCAACAGGTCCGTTGCACCCAATCCTTCTCCCGGGATAGTATTCGTCCATATGGCGATAAACTGCATGGTCGTAATTCACAGGGGCTCCATCTTTAAGCAGCCGTATTTTCAGTCGCATTTCCAGCGAAACGGCCTCCAGTATTTGGGGGATAACGTTCTGAGGAAAGTGTGAGTAGTTTTCACCTCGTAGTCGTGCAGGCATTTCATACGGTCCAAGTAGAATATCACCCACGACTCCCGCCCAAACGTTGATGGAGAATTGTAATTGCGAATAGACCTTCAGGATGGAATTTGGATTTGTGTTTGCCCAAATGTGCTGGTTGCAGAGATTGACAATGCCATTTCTGATAAATGTTACTTCAGCCGTGGCCAGTACTCTGCTGAAGAATTGTGGATTGATGGTGTGGGGGCGAAGCATCCCCTCACAGAATCCTGCGGTGTTTGAAATTGAGAGGTTCATTCAGCTCCTGCACAGGTTGCAAATTAAATGGGTACAGTAATCGGCCATGTAATGTTCTACACAAAAACGTCTATGACAGGTGATGACGTGCGGCTAATCACCATTTACTTACTATATCCAGTGAGCGTTCCACAGAATGCAGAATTATCTCAATTTCATCTCACAATCACCCTACCATTACACCTTAGCTTAAGTGTGTACAACCCGAACGGGTAGTAAGAAGCGGTGCTAACAATAATAATACTTTTTAAAATCTCGAGTTATTAATCATGAACTGTATTGAAAACAAAAGGTTATAATTAGGATTACGTCTAATATTATTATATATTTAAGTGAAAATTATTAAAAATTATCAAAAGAGGTAAATTATTAAAAAGTCAATATTCAACTTAAAAATAATTACTATAAAGTATAAATAGTATGGCAGATAGTATAATTAGTCAAAGTATATAAACAATTTTTTTAAAGCATTTCAATACTGTTGGCCCTTACAAACAACATAGTCACGCTAAAGTGGTAAAAAATATCAAAACTATAAAAATAATTAATATTAAAATATGAATTATAAAAGTGAATTATCAAAATAGATTTTTATCGATATGGAAATATTTATTATAAAACTCTCTAGATATATCATGAATATATAACGAGATTTCAATAAAATATTGAGATTGATAGATTTTCCAACAAGATTTAATTAATTTAGTTACCCTTCTCGGTGGCGTAGTTGGCTAACGCGCTTGTCGTGTTGAGCCCGACTGCTGAGGACGGGGAGATTGAGGTTCGAATCTAGGTCGGGTGAACTGGGGGTGGTTTTTCCTAAATGGTTTTCCACTCTCCCTCCACGCAAATGCGGGTTCACTTCCTCTATTTCAACCTTCCCAATTCCTAATCCATTAGAGTAATTAGTATTTAAAGCGTATAACCCGAACGGGTAGTAAGACGCGGTGCTAAATATTATTATTTTTATTAGTTAATTTAGTTATTCTATTTTTATATATTTGTAATTTAAATTGACAGAGAAACGTAATTTTATACCATTATTATTTTTTTACGAAATTATATAACATTTATAAACTACTGCCCAAGGTGCTAAACTATTTAGTAGAGGTAAAAATCACACCTTATACTATAACTGTGTAACAAACATTAAGACGAACTGGACCGGCTCCATTCACCTGGATACAAACCTAGGGGTTCTGGCCTCGATTCCCGACTGATACAATAGTTCTTTTTTACAGACAGGATAACTATCTCGATGGTCACTAGGATATTGTTAATTAGGCTTAAGTTTGGTTTAAGATCACTCTTGGTTGCACAACTTGATAATCACTATCATCACATCATCTGATTGCGGGTACGACGTGTAGACAACCTCCTATGGTGTACCCTGGTCAACGTTATGTGCCAACAGTGAGGCTAATAGTCTACACATAAGGCGAACAAACTAGATAATATATCTCCCCCAGCCAAAGATAACATGCGCTTAAAACTAAAGCTACACTTATAAATGTTAGCATGACATTAATAATTAATACAATTTTGAAATATTAAAACTATATTTTAAAATTTAGTCAATAATTTACAGAATAAATACTTAATTGCATCTGTAAATATTTCAGAAGGAATGTAATACAAGGAACTACACATATTACAAGTTCTTAATGCATCAATTATATATTTTACTAGATCCTTCCCCCTCCTCCCCCCCCCCGCATTATTTTTTTCAACGCACATATTGAAGAATCATCATAGACTCTACCATAAAATATGAGTGACTTTCAACATTTTTATGAGGAATAAATTAAATTTTCAAAATAAAATATAGCCTCTGTTACTCGCTGATAATGTAGCTTTATATTGGTAAAATAATTTTTAAAATCGGTCCAGTAGTTTTTGAGTTTATCTATTACAAAAGAAAAATCAAATCTTTCCTCTTTATAATATTAGTGTAGACTAACAGAAGTACCTTTGGGTACCTTAAGTAACTACACAAACCATTGCACGGTTACCCTTGGCAATGTTTTCTTTACTTCAAACAAACAGAAAAAAATCTTCCAAACGAAATTTTGGCTTTGAGGTGCACATGTTCGTACCCAATGCCACTAATTTAAAAATTTTGGATATCTGCGTGCGATAGATATCATGCCATGCTAATTACAAATAGAAACACAAACTCTTGGTTTTATTAATATTTATTAATTGTTTACAATATTAACAAAGAAAAGCATGTCCTATTTTTCAAAAACATTTTAATATACTTTAAAATGCATTTTATTTTAGCAACAATAGTAAATAATAAGTATATTCATGAGATATAATACATTTATTACATTGTTCCTAGGTCCATTTTTATCATAACTAAACTGTAAAAAATATATAAAGTCAAACAGTGCTCTTTGTGCCTAAATTTATATTATTTTTAATCACTCAATTTTAATAAATAATTTAATCAAATTGTAAAGAATACTCGTTAATCTAGTTCACCCTATGTTCACTTGGAAAAGGGGTCTAAACCATTAAATTAACTTTAATTTACGAGCTTATACTAAAAAACCCACACTTGGAGTTACGTGGTCTAAGATGTAAGAATCGAAATAGATTAGATTCCCGGTGACAGGAGATTGAAGTTCGAACTTCAGCTGGATGCAATGGGAGAGATATTTAACTTAAGATTTTTCAATTAGGTTTTTCCATTTTTATTTCTGCTAATTAAGGTGCACTTCTTCTCATAAACTTCCTTAACTCTACCCCATAGTTTAATTACTACCAAGAAGCTTTGTAATGATTATTATATACATTTACAAACAATAATATAACTATATTTTATTTGTGTAGATTCTATTTAAATATTTTTATGTAGTAATAGCCTATTCAACAATAATCTAACATTTAAATATAATTTGTGTTTCATATCGGATATTCATCGAGTAAACTTTGTTCCTTAATATAATTGAGCCGATTATTTGATATTTAATTGCTTTCATTATATTGGTGCGTGAAATTTTATGTCTCGGTCTGATAATTTTTGGGAGTCTAGTTTGAAATCACCCGAATTCCCAAACTTTGTCAAGAGGTGATGAGGATAAACAATTTTAGGTATTTGCATTGAATGTGTACTAAATAATTCTATATTTTATTCACTACATTTTGTTTGTTTTAATTTTTGTCATGTTATTGTCTTATTTTTAGAAAGTATACGTTAAATTATGAAATACTACTTTTATTTTTAATATATCTTAAAAGATTTTAGCATTTGTGAGATGTGATTTTATTCAAAATAAATCAAGAAAATAAAATTTAAATTCATAAATTAGCTTCACTTGTGCTACTTTTGCTCATCTTTGTAGCTTTGGTAATAATTTACGGAAGACAAGGTGACAACTCTAAGATAATGTTGGCGAGAAAACAATGGTACACTAAGCGATGATAACACAGCTAATAATAAGCATATCGCTCTACCTCTTGGGAACTTCCACTAATGTGCCCATAATATCATTGTCACTGTAACCTTAATACACAGAGATATTCCTGCACCGACGGGAAATATACCCTTTTAATGTACTTAACAGTAATTTAACCAAGCTAGGTGCCATGGATTGATAATACTTAAACAATGAGTGTGTTGATATGAAAGTAACAGTTGAAATAATGAGAGCTAGATTTGAGAAATAACTTCTAAACTCAAAACCTAAATGAAAGTTTAACATATACCATTATTTTAAAACAACAAATTTTACATACCAGTTTAGTAATGTTTGTTTTACAAAATCCATATAAAATAAGTGTTACGGAACTCCGCACGGACTTACTCGCTCTATGGTATAAAAATGGAGTTATTTATTCAAAACTGGTAATTTCTGTGAAACTAAATAATATACATTAGCAAACCCAAGCATACATTTCACTATACTTGTGTAAAACCTTTTTTGAGTCCCGGTTTTAAATTTTATAATTTTATTTTTAAAGAGTTAATGTCCTCATTTGTATGTTTGGATCGATAATAAAGATCAATATTGGGTCCACAAGGGTCAACAATTCAAAATTAAAATTTCGACTTCCGGTTACAATTCTCGACATTTTATTAGGTGTTGCACATCTCCATATAATCGCATTGATATTAAATTCCTCAAATATCAGTTTTGACAGGTAAAAAATTTCAATATTGTCTATTGAGTCTAAAATGGAAGAGATAGATCATTGTTGTACAAAAATTTATCCTTAGAGGTTTAAGGAAAAATAAAATAAACTTTATTTTTCTATGGCATTGGAGAATTAATGCGTACTATCTCTTATAGGACAATGTATGTGAGTTTATTTATGCAAACACATTTATATACATACGTTTATTGCTTAGTATTGGTTCATCTTTTAGCTTTGAACAAAGATACATAAGCATTCTGTTTTTCTGCTAAACATTTTTTTATGTTGTCTTCTTCCACTACAAACCCATTACAAATTTTTAACAACGATGACAAATAACAAAAGGTGTTGGTTGAGGTTCACCGCTGTTTCCGTGTTTACCTTAGCTTGGCTTTCTTCTGCATGAGCGCTTACACTGATGATAAGATTCATTTCACGGAGAAAACTAGAGGGAGCATGGTAGAAAAAATTGCCTCATTAAAACAAGAAAACCTAGTGGTATGATCCACTTTTTCATTTTTGATATCTCTCACATTCTCTCTGCATATTGTTTTCTATACCTTTGTCATGCATTCGTTACCGGCTTTTGGTTGTTTAATACTATCACGTTAGTATTGTCGGTAGCGAACAGTTAAATTGATCTAAAGGTTCAAGTATTTTTATGTGGGCTATTTAACATAAACTATATATGAAATGAATGGTCATACTAGGACATGATTTATAACCTAACTTAGTTATGTAAACACCAACACAACACTTCTAATGGTCGTTAATTAATCACCCTGAAAGAAGAATCGCCAAATTGATCAATAATAATGGACCCTGTATAGAGTAAAACTAATTATTCTTAGCTCAGAACTGGCTACCAGCTGAGATTAAGCTGTTGGATTATGTAATATTAAAATCAACAATTAAAATCTTACTTTATTTTACAAAACACTATGCAATGAAGTTAATTAAAAACAAATCAAATCCCATTTATAAGTTTTGATTATCTAAAATTAAAACAAGTAATTTCATTGGATTTTATCTGATTTCATAATCAAATTAAAACTAAATAAAAACAGAGATCCTTACCACGTGCAACTAAATGTTGCATTATACTTAATTTAACAATCTTTACGTTAGAATTGGTTAAACAAATTTAATTTAGTTTATCTATAAATAAAGCAGTGTAACCCTGCTATATTAATTTATAGATAGTCATTATATTGATAAATATACAAAGCAAGTATTTTATGTGCTATTACCAATTGAAAATAAATATTATATAAGATATTATAATAACAACCGAAAAATACTAATTTGTAGTACATCTATTAATGATAAGTTTAACAATTGGCTAAATTTATTTCAAACATTATTTCACGTAGTTTAACACATTCGTTATTAAATGGTTAGTGATAGTGTCATTTATGTAGGTTTAGTAACCATATAGTTAACTATAGGTAATGGAATGTTAAATTTTGTAAGGGATGTTAGCCCTGAGTAAGAGACAAGATCAATTAGAAGTAGGATACACATTGTTTTGGCATTGTATTCCCTAAAGAAAGAAAAGGATCTACTATTTTTCGGTGGCATTGTTTAAGAGGATATAGCACATCCAATTATTTCAGTGGCCATGGTATATTCACCTGTTTCAGTGGCCATGGTACATAAATTGTTTCAGTGGACACGGCACATTAATTGTTCCAGTGGCCATGGCACATTAATTGTTTCACTGAACATGTTACATCAATAGTTTCAGAGGTCATGGCACATCAATTGTTCCAGTGGCCATGGCACATTAATTGTTTCACTGAATATGTTACATCAATAGTTTCAGAGGTCATGGCACATCAATTGTTCCAGTGGCCATGGCACATAAATTGTTTCAGTGGCCACGGGCCATCAATAGTTTCAGAGGTCATAGTACATCAATTGTTCCAGTGGCCATGGCACATTAATTGTTTCACTGAACATGTTACATCAATAGTTTCAGAGGTCATGGCACATCAATTGTTTCAGTGGCCATGTCACATACAAATGTTTCAGCAGCCATGTCATATACAATTGTTGCAGTGCCCATGTCACATCAATTGTTCTAGTGGCCATGGCACATTAATTGTTTCACTGAACATGTTACATCAATAGTTTCAGAGGCCATAGCACATCAATTGTTCCAGTGGCCATGTCACATACAAATGTTTCAGCAGCCATGTCATATACAATTGTTGTAGTGCCCATGTCACATCAATTGTTCTAGTGGCCATGGCACATAAATTGTTTCACTGAACATGTCACATCAATTGTTCCAGAGGCCATAGCCCATCCAAGTGTCACTGGATGCCGTAAGAGATGATCACCATAAGCAATGGGATCATATTCATTATGACCCGAAAAGACGGTGATTGGCTGTTAAATGAGTAGGTGTAGAGTTACTCTCTAGAATATCCTGGCTATTTCTCAACTTGGGAAACTAAAGCGATGAAAAACGTTCGCAATCGACATAGTTCCAAAATTTCTTAAAATTGTCCAGGTATTGCGACAATTTTTGTTCGGAAACCATTATAATTATAATAGCTTACAGTTATATGAAACGTGTCCGATTAAGAGGATATATCTGATATCATTTCATGGAGCTTATATATACAATATATTACTTTAATATCCAATCCAATAACTACCTTAAAATTAATAAGAAATAATATATAACTATTGACTTTGTTTTATTTAATAGCATTCAACGATAGTTAGTGGAAATAATATACAAATACATTATTTACTTTGAATGTATATTTGAATATTGGATGTATTTGAGTATTTTATATATATATACTTGCTTTTCTCGTTGAGGGCTAAGCCCCCAAACCCCATTGGGTTTTCTTTGCAAGTAGGTGTAAACTAATTTAATTCCAGAGCTGTTTATTGATAGGTCTTGCCGTTTAGCCACATGATACCTCCAAAGAAAGGTCCGCACCGACTTAAAAGTTGCTCCGCCTTTTTAATCTTTCTTCGGAGTTAATTTTTTTTTTTTTTTGCTTTTTGGAATTTTCCCATCGGTTGCAGGCTAAAATATTATATTTGCCAGATTTCAAGTTACTAACTCGTCTGTAAGTGGATAATCGTTAGTGTCAGGGAGTGAGTCAGCCATGTGGCTTTATAGTAGTATAATAATAGCGAGAGAGAAAGTAAGAGGTTTTTTAATCGGTAAGGAACTAAAAAATTAATTATACTTTTTTTTTTTAAATAGTCTTTATTTATCTCGTCGTAAGTATCAGGGAACTTATTGGATTTGGGGTAGCATTCAAATTCTATAAGAATCAGTCACAAACAATAAATATTGATATCGCTATAGTCTCTATGTCTGCGTTATCCGATATCTTACCCGTATTTATATACCTTAAAAGTGCTGATGCATTATTATTTATAAGTGGTTATAATTACACACCGTTTTTCAAATTTTAAAGCGTGCAAATTTGTTACTCCATTTTTTTTTTTTATCGGTGCAAGTATCATAGCTGGCAAAGAAAAGGATCTGGAATGTGTTCGGCTATCGCCATTGAAGCGTGACCAAACTACCAGATACTTCACGGAAACAGGCCAAAAAAGTCACGCCACCACCGATTCAAACTTTTTATTCATTCTTACCAAGTTCAATCTGCCTCAAGGTGATTGACATTATTTACCAGTAATTTTTCATTCAGTGTTCTTTATTTATATTGCTTTTGTTCAGAAGGAAGGAGTATTGGAAGGTCACTCTCTGGAAACTGGTGCAGCTTGGCTTACAATATGCAAACTAGATTATCCTAGTAAACAACACCTGATTTTAAACTAGCCCTTTCCAATCGAATCATAAATTTTGTAAATATTTATAGTACCGGTTAGAGCCCAAACTAGTCAAGGGCATTGTTAGTAGATTTTTGTTTTGTCAATACAAAAGGTAAAGAAAACGACACAAACAATTGCGAGCTAATTGTTGACACATAGTTAGAAAATTGAGAAATACTTCATTTTTATGTTATTTTACAAATGGTGCATTTTAGTTTTTATTTGATTTTTAAAGTGATTAATTATCATATATGTTAAAAAGTTAAAAGTCAATTTTAAAAATTGTACTTGGTTAAATGAAAATATAAAATTAATAAATGGTTTGGAACTCCGCACGGACTTTCTTGCAATATTGTTTAAAAATGGAGATATTTACTCTAAATTCGTAATATAATATACGCTAGCGAACCCGATAAAAAAAATTCGCTATAGATATGTAAAACATTTTTTGATTCATGGTTTTAAATTTTATAATTTCATTTTTAAAGAATTAACGTCTTCATTTGTATATTTTGACCAATAAAAAATATCGAGATTGGGTTACCAAGGGTCAACATTTCATATTAAAATTTTGACTTCCATTTAAAATTTTTGGTATTTTATTATGGAATGCACAGGTTCATAGCATTGCTATTTAATTTCACTTTTATAAATTTCGACCAATGTAATTATTGATTATTGAATCAACATGAGAGAGATAGATACTTGCTGTACCAGGGACAGATCCAGGAAGGGGTGTGGAGGGCACGCAACCCCTTCAATAAATTTAACCAATTAAATCAATGTTAAAGTCAATACTAGTTTTATTGTCACGTAATACTATATCACTAACCATATTTTATTTTTTTAAATTGTTATTGTTAATGTTATTAAATTAATTATATACGACCCGCCTCAGTGGCGTAGTTGGCTAACGCGCTTGTCGTGTTGAGCTCGACTGCTGAGGACGGGGATATCGAGGTTCGAATCTCGGTTGGGTAGAACTGGGGGGGGGGTTCATAAATGGTTTTCCACTCTCCCTCCACGCAAATGCGGGCTCACTTCCTCTAATTCCACCTTCCCAATTCCTAGTCCATTAGAGTAATTAGTACTTAAAGCGTATAACCCGAACGGGTAGTAAGACGCGGTGCTAAAAATAAAAATTATATACGGTAGTTATTAAAAATACTTAAGGCTATCAATCACATTAAGTATTAAAGTAGTGAAAATCGGCATTAGTGAAATTACCCAAATTAAAGTTGTGCGCCTCTCCCCTTGTTGCACAAACATTGTTTAGGTTTAAATCTATTTTATCATTTTTATTATTACTATCTCAATGATTATTAATAAATAAAGCTCATAAAATGATTTGTTTTTAAATAACGTGCTTTAAACAAAATCTTTGAATAATAGCACACACATAACGTGTTATTGTGGCTTAATCTGAATAGTTCCATCTAGTTTGTTTAAATGATTGAATAGATAAAAATACTATTTATATAATAGTTGTAATAATTTTTTTGTTTATTTCCCTCGTAATAATCACTATTTGTTGATGTTCGTATTATTTTCTTTTAATAAATTCCAGTATTAATCGCAAATTTCGAGTTATACCCTTCATTAGGGGATTATTCTCAAGTTTAGAGTTACACTGAAAAATTACTTAAAGATCTATTCTCAAATTTTTAGGTGTTTTATGTCCAAATTTATTGAGGTACACCCCCCACCCGAACCCACGTCCTTCCCACTCTCGCGAATATCCTGGATTCTCCCCTGTGCTTGTAATGATATGGATTTTTCCTGTCTTTTTAATATTCGCGATCATATTTTAAAGTAAATATAATAATATTTCTTCTTTTCAGTTAATATAAAGTAAACTCATCTTTTCTAGACTGCGGCCATGTTTCTTTTTTTTCTTTGATTTAGCTGCACGTGTCAGAAGCATGGTTTTACTTCCGTGTTGTAATACGCAGTAAATAAATAGCAGGTGCAGAGTTGCACATCTGTTTTCCTAAATGCGCGCTAATATAAAAACTAACCCTATTGGTCGATGGAAAGAAAGCAAGGAGTGGTCGGGGTTGACATGCTCGACTCGAGAGGACGCTAGCTTGTTAGACGCGTCAGTCTTCGGGTGTTTCTACTCTGCTACGGCAGACGAGATGGAAGCGTTTTGCAACATTAAGTGGTGGTTTATTTTAATTACAAAACAACTTAAGGACAAATAAAATTGTCGTTGTGACAGCAAAACACAGTTTTTCTCATTTCTTGGGCAGATTTATCTCAACATCTAGTCCAATATTTATTGTTTAAATTACATGTTTTACAAATGGCGCACCAATGTGGGCCAACAGCCACAATCTTTCCGTGACTTTACAATTGGCGTACTCAACGCGGGGCATTCTTCAAGAAGATCCATCCACACCGTTACAATTGGCGCACAACGTGGGGCATCCAGTATTCAGTACTTTACAATTGACGTCACAACGCGGGGCATCTTTTCACACCGTTACAATTGGCGTCACAACGTGGGCCAAATCTATCCACAATCCTTTTAACTTCTTTACAAATGGCGTTCCAACGAGGGGCAGTATTTAACTTCTTTACAAATGGCGTTCCAACGAGGGGCAGTATTTAACTTCTTTACAATTGGCTCACAACGTGGGGCATCTTTTAACATCTTTACATGCTGTGCAGACATTTCCCCTAAGAGATTAAAGGAAAAACAACATCAACTTCTTGAAAGACTCACTCTATGGCCTTAGAGAATTATTCCGTTTAAACTTAAGTAGTATCTTTTCAGCGTATAACCCGAACAGGTAGTAAGACACCGTGCTAAAAAGAAAGTGTATTTTCACAAATAAAACTCACAAAATTGTTTTAATATATTTGACAATATTTCAGAATCGATTAGCTTTATAAACATATATTTCAAGTAAAAGATTTTTACTACAAATAGATCTACTTGAATGGATTGATTGATAAGTAATTTCATAACTCAAATAGTTTCGGAGATATGATAAAAAATTAAAATTTACTTATTTGACTGGAACCGTTAAAGTCATTTACCAACTATTGAGAGTAGTCATTTTGTTTAGAATATTAATAAATGTTCTATAATTAATTTTAATCAAAATCGTGGGAGCTTATTTTGAGAAAATAGATTTTTTCTTTTTTGTTCCCAGTAAACTACCATTAAATATAGGGTTAGATAGTAGCCCTATAAAAATTCTAGATACCAAGCCTTAGCCCTATGAGTCAAATAGTTTAAGCTATATTCCGAGATACAGACAGAGCGATGGAGATTCAAAAACAACTTTTTTGTATTCGGGAGGGGACATGAATTTTCGAATTTCATCAACATCTTGAGTTAGATTTTTTTGATGATCCCAATATGTTTTGACCTGTAAGATAGTGAGAAAGTAAAAATATAGAATGTCAACGTTTCATCAACCCCCAACCCTTTAAGAATATTATTTGCAATACCGTCTGTGTCTCTGTTTAACCCTAAAATTCAGAGTAGTTTAGTAATGGGCGAAAAGAGAAAAAAATCGATTTTCTCAAAATTGGTGCTAAGGATTTTGATTAAAATTCATTTCTAGACGTTGATAAGGATTATAAAGAAAATTGATATTTTAATTTTCTCATGAAAATGACTTTTAGGGTACTACACTGAAGAGAAAATTTCCGTAAATTCTCAACTATTTGAGATAAAAAAATAACTTATCACTGCAAAAGTGTAGTAGGCCTACTATTAAAATAAAATAAAAATGGAAATATATGTTTTGAAAACCAATAGTTTCTGAGTTATTGCCAAATTATTATATAAATATAATGTTGTGAGTTTTAGTTGTAAAGAGATACTACTTAAATTTTAAAGTAATTATTCTCTAATGCCAATAGTAGGTAAATATTAGTAAGTTTCTCTAATTTTTTTTTTTTCTTTTATATAAATTTTTTTTTTTCTTTTATCTCTTAGGGGAAATGTTTGTAAAGCAATGAACTCTCTATCATTTATGACTCAATAGTCAATATTTATATTTTTTATTCGTCTAAATTTATAAATGAGGGGTTTATTAAAGATACGATAACCATAAAATGTTCAACCCCTAATAAAATGTCGAAAACTAAAAACGGAAGTCTAAATTTTAATATGATGTGTTGACCCGTGGGACCCCATATCCATATTTTTTATCGTTCCAAATATACAAATGAGGACTTTAATTCTTTAAAAATGAAATTATAAAATCTTAAAACTTAGAGGTAAAAAAGTTTTACCTAAGTATAGTGCCATTTGTGCACCAGTTTTCTAGTGTGTATTATTCCGTTTCACATATATTACAAGTTTTTAGTAAATATCTCTATTTTTAAACAATGGAGTGAGAAAGGCCACTCAGAGTTCCATACTATTTATTTCTACTTTCTCATATAAAAAGAAAGTATTGTGATTGTGAACAAACTATCTCTAGATTATGACAAATCTTTACGTTTTATTGATTTTACATTTCTGTCTGTCTGTCTATCTGTCTGTGTGGCTGGCTGGTCACGGATACAAAACGGTTCGATAGATTTTGTTAAAACTTAATATCTAGCTATTATAGAGCTATTCTACTAAATGCTTTTTTTTACGCTAGCCCCCCAATTAAGGGTAGCTTACAGAGTAGCAAATTTTGTTGAATTCCAAATTTATCGAAAATGGTATAACAATTTGTTAAGAATGCACACTTAAGATTTGTTTGTCATGACAAATAACACTATACAATTGGCTTTCAGGCAAAATTTCGTTGAAGGGTAGTTTACTGATAATTTAATTTCAAAAAATAGAAAAATAAAATAAATGGTTTAAATATTTAGTCCCAAATAGGTATCTTATAAGTGTTTGACTTGATAATTAACAGGACATATTTGTTTTTGGGGTAAATAGCTCATTTATGGATAGATAAGAGGTGACTGATTCATAAAAAAATTGAAATATTTTACAAACTGTTTTATCAACTCGGTTCTAAATTAGTACTTTAAGAGGGTCTGATATTAAATACTAAAAGTGTTTATTTGTTTTTGTGGTAAAAACTCATTTTTGGTTAGTTCACTTAATAGCCATTTTTCAAAAACTGGAAATATTTTTAAAATGGCTAAAACTCTTTGGTTCTAAATTGGTATCTTGTGAGGGTTTGGCATGTCAAACACCCTCTATACTTTGTTTGGGGTGAAACTTCGATTAAAAGTATTCAACTGAGGATTGATATTTTTGAATTTGAATTGTTTTGAAAATAGGTTTAATGGTTTTGCTTAAAATGTATATCAGGGGAGTGTTTGACATACACATGACTTGTCAAGCTATATAAATTGTTTGTTAAACATTTGACCATGGGCAGGTTACTGAAGTTTGTTACTTTCTTATTTTAATATAAAGAACATGTTCTTAGAGATTTGGTTGAAACTGGGTACCGGAAATATATTTTACCCATAAATAATAATGCATCTATACCTATCTAGAATTAATTAATTTAAGAGTGGTTTACTTACAACAAATTATATAATTTTGAATATTTTTGAAATTGATTTTGAAGATTGAATTAAAAATGGAAATGTGTGATTAGATTTTAATTATAAATATATATACTTTTTTTCTAAATTAAAAATATTTTTAGGGTAGTCTACAATAAATTATTTTTGAAATATTGAATTTTTTTAGATATATTTGAACAATTTGGTGTTTATTACATACCTAAAGTGTGATTATTTAGATTAACAAGATTATGAGTTGGTTTTTATGAGTAAACTTATTGGGGTGTTTTACTAAAAATGTGTTTTTATCATTTTTCCTTAGGGCTATAATACAGACTATGAGAAAGTTTGTGCGACTGTGTCATACCTTTGATTAATTTTTTTTACGATACTTTTATCACATTTGGAGTATTAAGTAATTTGTTTATAGTACATTAATTTATGAATATGTAAAACATCTTTATGATTAAGTCAAACACTTAACTTAGCTCCAAAATTAAAGTAACTTTATAATTATTTTAACGTTTTAAAGATGTTACCAGACTATTGCTATTACATAAAAATATGGTAAGCAAAGCTACAAAAAAAGAAGCATAAATTAGTATGCATCTTAAAAATAATGATTTTGGTTTTCAAGATTAATACATTTTATTTTTAATTGGTGACCTGGAGGTCTAGGGGTAAGGTGTCAGACTTCTATGCTGGCGGCCGGGGTTCAATCCTCGGTCCCGGCACAGATTTATCTGATTACCAAACCCTTCCTTCACCTCTGATAATACATCTTGTGAATGTGGGGAATGCCAGGCCTCCACCGTGGTTCGGATTCCACGTTAAACTGTAGGTCCTCCATTTCATCTCACAATCACCCTACCATTACACATTAGCGTAAGTGCGTATAACCCGAACGGGTAGTAAGACGCGGTGCTAATAGTAATAATAATAATAATAATAATAATAATTGAATTTATTTATAACCAGCATCATCCTATTTCTTAGTTTATTAGTCAACTAAAAACAAAATGATCTTAACTGACAAGAACAAATCATACAACTAATGCAGAAATATGTAGATCTATTTTATCCCTTGTTTCTACGTAACAATAAAAGTGTGGTTGTGTATTCACTTTTAACAACTCTATATTTCTTGATGAAATTCAGATTTAGCACATGTGATAGCCCCAACAACCATAGTTTCTTTAACTACTTGCATAATTGACAGTTTTAAGAATGTTCGATATAGCTTAAACAATCATGTGATCATTGTGTGAAGTTTCAATTTGTATCTTGTCAGGAGGTCTGAGAAAAACTTTGGACAGACAAACATACACATCATGGCTCCATATATATAGATGGTCTCCTCTAGACAAGCTAGATTGGAAAATATTTTATATTAACAAATTATTTTATATACTCTACAATGGGATTCAAGCACTAATGTCACCTGGATTATATAACTGAATAAAGATAAGTTGTATAATGAAAATGTGTGAATTATTTATATGAATTAAAATTGTTTAATACACGAAGCTATCCGGAAACTTTTTCATCTTGCCCATATGTTTGCTTACTCTAGAGCACAAGAACTAAAAAGTGTTTCGCCACACTTACAAAACTATGCCGGCTATTCCTATCATGAGCTAGTTCTATCCAATCCACATAACTGCACCCTATCCCTATTTTGAGCTAGTTCTATACAATCCACATAACTGCACCCTATCCCTATTTTGAGCTAGTTC
>CABFOV010000497.1:127316-143452 GCA_902141375.1 Timema poppense
CCCCCCCCCCCAGGCAGGGGGTTCGGGGGCGGCAACAAAGTGTGGGTGCCAAAGTCACGTAACTCCATTCAAGTCAAGCTCCAGTGGACGCAAGCTCTATCTCTGTCTCTGTCTCACTCTAGCGTGATATCGTCGTGTCGGGCTGTGTCGGTATTAAGGTTACTCGGGGAAAGGTTTTTGTTCATTGCTAGAGCATATTGGAAATTTAGAAAGTAAAATAGACTGTGAATCTTTTATTTCAAACCTATTAGTAGCTTAGGTAGCATCGAATTAATGATAAAAGAAGGGTAAGTCATATTTTAAATAACTGCACCAGCCCGGAGATAAACGGAGTCATATAAAAAAAATTATTAATACTTTTATAAATTTAAATTTTTGTATACCTGTTCCAAATTAAATCCGAAAAATGATCTCCCTAGTAGGTTGAATAAAATGGTTGATTTAGTAAATTAGAATCCAATGATGTGATCCATATTCTTTTACCAAATTTAATTGAAGATTAACCTCTAAGAAAATTTACGAGATCATCAAAACAAAATGTTTTATTGATTCTTTATGTTAACTTCATTTATTAGTCGTTAGGTTCCTTCCCATGCTTTCACTAAATAGTTATAGTACAGTAGAATTGGATCAATAACAAAATATTAAAAAAAAAGTACTTTCAACTCCTATTCTTGACAGAAATACTGAAAATAATTTACTTTTTCATAAATAAAGGTGTCAACAAAATATTTCGAGGCCAAAAAGAGTCAAATTAGGGCTACAATGTGGTAGAGTTCATTTTTGCAAATTAATCTCCTAGATTATGGTTTTAATCAAAACAATTTGGAAAGGTATTAGAAAGATTATAGGTCTACCTTTTATTTACCTTTTTATTTTTTGTTCTACTGTAAAAATTTACTGAGACATTGCATTTTTAGAGTTATATTTTTTTACGTATTTTCAGAGGGCCAAATTTTATTCGTGTTTATTGCATTTTTCTCAAAATCAAAGGATTTTACGTAAAATAGATAGTACCACACATTCGAACTAATATTCACTTATTGTGTATAATAGTTTTGAAGATCATTTTTCAAAAATAGGATTTTAATGAGCTACCCTTAAATAAGTTTTACACATAAAAAAAACCCCACCATCTTGTTAATAGCAATAATCAATCTTAAAAAAATTAAGGCAAATCAATAAAATATATTAAGTAAAATTCAAGTTTTTAAATATAATTAACTGTAAACTACCTTAAAATCATTTTTTATTAATAAACATGTAAATTTATTCTTATTTATAATGAAAAGTTATCAATAGATTCTCATTTTGATTTCAATCTTCAAGGAAAATTTCCAAAACAATCAAATTTTCAATAATTTATTGGAAATAAACTACCCATAAATTGGTTTATTTTTAATAAAGATACATTAATTATTATTGATACGTTTATTAGTCTCTCGATACCAATTTTCAACCAAATCGCTAATGCCATTTAAAAAAATATTGATATTATATAGTATACCACCCATCGCAAAATGTTCCCTCCAAAACAAGTATGCCGCTTTATTTTTCATTTTAATATCAAGAAATCCCCAAGTATACATTTTAAGCAACCTCGTTATAACCATTTTTAAAATAATTCTGGTTTTCAAAGATCACCATTCATCCTTTATCGAATTTTTGCCCAAGCAAAGTATACAAGGATATTTGACATGTCAAACACTGCCAAAACACCTATTTGGGACCAAATCGTTATGGCCATTTTAAAATTATTTTTAGTTTAAAAAAACCCCACATCAGTCAACTACACATAAATGAGTTTTTACCAAAAAAAACCCAAAATACTGTGTTTATTGTCATGTAAAACATTCAAAAGATATCCATTTGTAACCAAATTGTTAAGGCCATTTTTAAAATAGTTCAAGTTTTATATCAATCAGTTAATTGTAAGCTACCCAAAACTGAGTTTTTACCCCCAAAACAAGTAAACAATGCTATTTGTAATATAAAACACTTCATATAAAACTATTTGGAACCAAATTGTTAGAGCCATTTGAAAAATATTTCAACTTATGTAAAAATCAGTTTCAATAAACTACCCATAAATTATTTTCTACCCCCAAAACAAGTTAACACTGTTATTTTTTATGTCAAACACTACCAATATACTCATTTTGAACAAAATTTTGAAACTATTATCTAAATATTTCAAGTTTTTGAAAATTCATTCGTCAATAAATTACCCTTCAAAGAATTTTTGCTTAGAATCCAATTATATAGTTATATTTTTCCTGTCAAACAAATCCTAGAGATGCCTTTTAAACAGAGTTGTTAGAGCCATTTTCAAAAATTAAAATTCAGAAATCTTCATTTAATTGAAAGGCTGAACTAAAAATGTTTGTATGGATTAGCCATATAATATTTAATATAAAGTTGAACAAAATCAATCAAACAGTTTTGAATCCATGACCACGGCTAATCAGATCGACAGACAGACAGACATGGATGACAGACAAAACTGTAAAATCAATTTCATAATCTCGAAACCGACTATTTTCACGATCACAATAATTTCTCTTGATATGAGAAAGTAAAACAGCTTATATAAATGTTAAATTTTCTATCATTTGGATGTTTTCTTTAATATACAATAACATTTTACGAAATACGAAATTTTAATTTTACGAATAATTTCTTTTCTCACGCTTATGTTGATTTTTGTTGATTTGGGGCTCCATCGTGCTTTACTCACATATTCCTTCTGACAGTTAATTTCCTCAAATAATTTTGGAATAATATTTATTATAAAGTTTGCGTATATTTCCCCTTTAACGACCGTCTAAAATATGAGGACCAATGATGTAATCTCCGACAGTACCATACCATACATTTATGGTCCATGGGTGTTGATGAGGAACAGTTAACATCCAATTTGAGTATTTATCAGACCAGTTATCCATGTTGTATCTGTTTACCTGTATAGCGTTTGTAAATGAAGCCACATCTGAAAACATCAAATTGAAATTAAAGAATGTATTTAATTCCATTTCTCTAAGTATCCGATTGAAAAAATCTACGCGATTAGCAAAATCGTTTCCATAAAGGTCTTGATGTATAGATATATGATAAGAATGAAACTTGTGATTATGCAAAGTTCTTAGAACAAATCCGCTACTTAAACAACTCTCTCTCTTTCTCGAAACTTTCCGGATTCTTTCATGCGCGTTTAATCTAACATATGCTAGATAATTGGTTGAATTTTCTTCGTTTGAAGCTGTTGGCTGTCCTTTCCGCTTCGATTTGAAACTGTCGTTAAAAATAAACCGTTTCTTTAGACAAAAAAAAAAGCCTAGTGAGACTTATTTGGGCGATTTAGAAAAGATTATCTTTATTTTCCCCTACATTTACCCAAAATCATAAACATATTAAACGCCTGTTCAAATACATTCATTTCGAAAAGAATTTTTAGAAATTGCAAACGATTAGTAATACGAGGATGCAGACGTTTATCAGGAAACTTTTGTAAAATAAACTTAATTAGAACATTTGTCACTTTTTATATTAACAAAGCTATTTTTGATGTCAAGCTTGAAAAATTAACTAAAATGACAAAATAATTACACTTAAATAACTGAGCTGAAGACTGTACACACGAGCGCTAAACAGATCACTTTAAGTTGCCCCCCCCTCCCCCCGCTTCAAAATTTAAATTTAAATATACCAAGGCTTTTCACCAATTTTGCACCCTAACACCAGATACGGTATGACTGTTTATGTTTAGGGGGGCCAAGCTAAGAGTAGACCCACCAATATCACAATGTAGGATTTTTTTTGCCATCTTTTAAAAGTCCTGTTTTTAACCATTTTGCACCGTTTTGCACCTGAATAGTTTTAAAAGGAAAAAATATTTAAAAGGAAAAAAGGCGGGGGGGAGGGGCATGTGAAGCGTAGCCCCCCCAACAGCTAATCAGTTTTTTTAATTCCAAAATAAAAGTCCTAATTTGCACCATTTTAAACCCAGTATGGCGTTTTGCACCCTAATAGATTAGCGAGAAAAAAATATTTAAGATACAAAACAATTAAGTCATTAGACCCTCTCTCCAGCCATCACGACACTCAAAATTAAGAATGTAAATATGCCATCGTTTTCTACATATTTACCACCATTTTTCACTTTAATATTTTTTCAAGAAAAATAAACAAATTTAAAGTTTTAGAGTTAAAATATGGTCGGTGGCCAATTTAAGTGTAAGCCCCCAAATTTAGAAAAACTTTTTTTTTTGTAAACTCCAATTAAGTTTTCCTCGAAAAACAATCATTTTCAAATTACAATAAAAACTGTTTTCACAAAAATATCAAACAACATTTAACAAACAAATTTTTTAGTATTTCAAATTTTCAAAAAGTATTATTTAAACTACCCTCAATTTATTTATATTTGTTAAAAATAATTATATATTCTTATTTATCATGATGAAATTAACAGGTACCCATTTAAATAACATACTCAAACACTTCTTGAAAGATTTCAAATTTCCTAAAATTTATCACATGTAAACTAACCTTAAATTAATACATTTTATAAAAATCAACATATGTTAATATTAAATCGTGTAAAATAAACCTCAATTGGGAAAATTGTTAAATTTATTTTCAAAAAACTCACTCCAGTTGCAGAATTGTCCAAGGCGTCAATTTCCTGTTAGACTGGCGTGCTGGAGATGGGGAGATCGATGTTCGAATACCGGTCGTGTCTACTGAGGGTATTTTTCCATCAATGGTTTCCCACTCTCCTTCCAAGCAAGTGCAGGTAGATTACCTCTAAAACGCTTCCTTCCTCCTTCCTTCTCCATTAGAGTAATTATTATAGAGGCGTGTAAGCTGAATAGGCAGTAAAACGGTGTGGTTCCATTTTTTTTTTCTTTTTAAATTATATTTCTTCAAATATCAGTAATCATAAATACTATTTAATTAACTGTTTAAAAAAAACCAATGATTATCAAATTATTTTTTATTGTAAATAACATGCCAGATACCCATTTGAAACCAAATCGTCAAAGATATTTTCAAAAAATTTCAAATTTTATAAAAAATCAGTCTTTGGTAAACCACCCTTTAGTGAATTTTTCTCCTAAAAACCAGTGTACATTTCTCTTTGTCATGTTGAAATCTCCCCAGATTTACATATTTAACCAAACCACTAGAGCCATTACCGAAAATATTTTGACTTTTCAGAAATGATTCTTCATTAAACTGCACTAAAATGAATTTTTACTCAAGTGTTCAGTGTTATTTGTCAAATCAAACACTAGCTATATATATACAATTTAAACAAAATTAGTAGAGCCGTCTTGAAATATTTGTTGATTTCAAAATTCACTCTTAAATAAACTACCGTTAATATAAGGATTAGTGTCAAAATCAATACAAACTTCCAAAGTAAAGCGTTTAAATTTTGAACAAATTCATTCAAACAATTTAGTATCTATGTTCAAAGACATACAGAATTATCTATATGATAAAATAAAAAATCTATAATAAAAATGGTTAATTTATATTTAAAGCATACTTTCTTATTTGTGAATAGTTATTTCTTAAAAGACAAAATTTAAATATAAAATATAGTTCTAACTTAAATTCTACACAAAATTCAAATTAATTTCTCTAAAATATATTAAACAATCTCAACTTTACAAATTTGGATTAAAATATTTTTGGGCAAATATTATACATTTCAAATCTTTATAGCTAGGGCCATTTCAAGCTAATTAAAACATTATATTCAGCACAAAATTATATTTATTAACTGGACCTAAAAACTATATTATTCACTCTTTCAGAATATTATGTAAAAAATTACTACTTAATGAGCCATGGTCCGGAATATAAATGCCTCGTTATTTTATAATTAAGAATTTCCACTTATGAGATAAATTATTTCCTAAATTCTAGATATCAATGAAAATAAGTTTTATAATGCACAATTTTGTTGTATATATGTTAATCAAAACTTTACAATAATATAGTGATATAGGAAAATGGTAGCTTTCTAGTATTAAAGATGATCATGCCCAGCCTTCCAGCTCGAACACATTGCATTAAAGAAGCTCAACTAGGGTAGTTATGTTCTTACACTGACCACGTGGGCAAGATAACCATCGGGACCGACGGTTGCTGAGCAAGAATTTTAAAGATACGGTAGCGATAAGAAACATTTTCAGAAATACTTAAATTTAAAATGACTGAATATTTAGAAAAGCAGTGTATACTATTAATATTTCACTTAGTAAACCCTAACAGCCTTGTCCGTATAAAATAGAAACGTCATCAACAAGGAAGTAATTTTCAACTGTGGTGACACTAAAACTAAAATATAAGACACAGTCATGTACAGTAGCCCCATGGCTTCTTTGGTGCTGACTGACAGCTTTAAAAAGTTACCAGACCAAATTACGTATCCCTACGCCGAACTAGATTATCTGCAAAAAATGTGTTTAGCAGCTGTCACTTCTGACGTTCAAAATTTAGGTATATACCTAAATACTGACTGTCAGAAGTCAGCTTTGAACTGTCAGTTAGCACCAAAGAAGCCATGGGGCTACTGTATATTAGAGTAAATAGGTATCAAAAGTAAAAAAAAAGAAACTACTATGTAAAACTGTTTCCAAACAAGACATTAAAACAATATATTTATGTCTACTTTAAAGTAAATTAATTACTAAGGTGTAAAACTTTGCGTGAAAAACAGTTTGAAACAAAAATATTTATAAACTTTGGAAATCCGTGAATATAATATGACACTATAACTTTGTGTTCTAGTTAATTATTTTTTTGGATAAACTATTAATGTTCAAAACTTCATGTTTGAGTGCAAACAGTACATTAAGATTATCATAAGGAAAATATCGCATACTTTTTTGGGAAAGCAAGGCATGCGTTGAGCTTGTTCCATTAAACAAGTCTGATCATATTTTGTATTGATTATTTCTTGCAAAACTATTAAAGTGCAAAACGCCATACTTGTGTGCAAAGTGGTGCAGATCTAAACTTTTGAATTGTCATTAAAGGAACAACATTTTAATTTAAGGGGGCTACTCTTGACTTGCCCCACACCCCCAAATAAAAACAATCGTACAGTCTTTGGGGGATGGTTTGTAAAATTTAGTACTTGGGTGCAAAATGGTTCTAGATAGGTGGAAAACGATGGCATATTTACATTCTTAATTTGAAGGTGTGAGCAACTGGTCTAATATTAGAATCCGTGAGAAATTTGTGATCCAATATTGCGTTTTTTTATTTATTAACTGGTGCCTCAAAGATTATAAAAAATACTTGTTGCCACTTTCGGAACTCATGCAGGGGGTGAGGGCCGTGAGGGGAAGCTAAAGTGCATAAATTACGCTCAACAATGGAAGTTCACAGTAAAAATGTACACGCCTAAGTACCTCATTCCACGTGAAGTGTATGCATTCTTTAGATTGCTTGTTAGCGGGAGAGAAGAAATAATTTCGTCAGAAAGAAAACCACCCGCTGTAAGTAAACAGCCATGAATATCTCACAAACTGTTATGGCTATGACATACAATGAGAGACAAATGTACCGTTCATATACTGACAATATGCAGTTAATACATGCTAGGCCTCAACAAGTTGCCATAAGAATGGCAATTTATCAAGCCACTAGAAACAAAAGTATTGTCAATCTGCTTCATGGATTGGGCTTCTCGATCAAGTATATCTGTCTTCCCAGGTATGAGGCTCAAATCGCAGAGTGTGTTACGGATTATGTCTGAAGGAATAATGAAGTGTATTTACCTGCGAATATAGACAAGAGCCGATATATATTTTTCGCAGCAGACATTGTTGAATTTATGGAAGATACCTTTAATGGAAAAAACATTACACATGCCACAGCGCTGGCCATTTAATAGTGAAAAGATGCAGATAACAATACACAAATTCTTAAACTGAGGAAAAGTTTTGAAATTGTGCACTATACCTTCAATATCAGATCAGATTAGATATTAGATATTAGGTGTGCAGAAAACTAAACTCTATGTTGCTACTGGAGAAATATTTGATTTATCTAGGCCAAAATATGTAGTGTTATAGAAACTGTAAAAATACTTGCGCTTCCTTCTGTCGCACCTTAATAAATAGAGTTCCACGAGCCCTCCAAGCTTATACATCATTTCCTGTAAATTATATATTTAAACACCCTACCACATTTGTAAAACTACTCCAAACAGTTAGTTAAATGGGGCTTAAAAATAGAAAACAGTTATGTCCACATTTTCAACATGTGAAAAATTGTTTGTGTGTTTGTAAATCTAAAAGTAGCATAAAGTTTTTTATTCCTGTTATATTATTTAGAATATCATCCATGCATTTGTTATAATAATGGTTAGACCATTTTTATATAAACATTAAAATTGAAATAAATAATTTAAAGTATTTTCTTTTAGCCCCACGTCTTACGAACCGTTCGAGTTATACACCCGTGCACTAGCTTGTCTAATGGTTATAGAAATTAGGGAGGCTCTATTTACAGGATGTGTAGCCACATTTGCATAGAGGGAGAGTGGAAAGCCATTTTATAAAACCACCTTTATTACATCAGATTGAGATTTGATCCTCAAGCTCACCGTCATCAGCATTCTAGTCTACTGTGAGAATAGTGCGTTAGACCACGCAGCCACCGAAGTGGGTAATTTAAAATAGTTGATAAAGCTATAGGAATGTGACAAATTATTGAGGAGTAGAAAGTTTAATTATTTTTAACAAATTTGAGGATCTAAACCAAATACAGTGAAACCTGTTTAACTGGGATCTCAAGGGACCTAACATTTTTTTTTATCACTTATAGAGGTTTTTCATTTATCCAGTTTCCCAAATAATCAGGTTAACATGACAATTGTCTTACTTATAGAGGGTCCCACTATGAGAGGTCGAAATTTATATTTATCATATAAAGAGGTGGAAATGTTTATATGTACTTATGTACATACAAATGTAAAAGAAATGTATATTTCATGTTGCACAAATTTTATTTAGAAAAAATTATGGCTTAAAAAATTCAGTGTTATTAGTTTGTATTAGATTGTAAGTTGCTTTAAGGTGTTTCTCCATAGTATTAATTTGATCAAATATGTCAGGATTATTAATATTTGACATCTCAAAATATGTATGTAAGGTTTCTAAGGCTTTTTCTGCATCACGCTTTGATACTTTCTCTAAAGGTTCTTCACAAGTTTCACAACCCTCCTCCTCTTCTTCTTCTTCTTGTTCTATCACTAAGAACTCAGAAATAATGTCGTCGTCAGTGAAGATACTAGTACATCATCGTTAATACGCACAAAATCCTCAAAAGTGGGCTGTTGGTCATTTTCATTGTTACTACAAGCAGCAATAGTCTGGTTCCATTCTGCAAGTGTTTCACAGTTCTTTTCCTCATCTTGTAAGCTTTTAGGTTCCGGTTCATCCGTCACTTTGAATCCAACTTTTTTGAAGCAGTTACTAATGGTGGTATTGTACTGATAGTACTGATAAACAAAGCAAGTATGGAAGAAATTAGACTGTTTGTAAACAAGCGTGCCATAACTTGTCTAAACCTGATAAATTGTCTCACTTATACGGGTTATTGAGCTACCAAGTCCCAATTATAGAGGTAAACATCGAAAAAATCTATGAAATCTAATCTCAGTTAACAAGGTCTGAAAATTCCCAATAACAGAGGTATTTTAATTCAAAAGTGGCGGGACCTCATTGTAATTATCAATAACAGAGGTTTCTCACATATCCAGGCCCCGGTTAAAAAGGTTTCACTGTATAATCATTGTGAATAATCCAGTGGTTTCTCGGCCGTAGAGCTGTGGTGTGGATAGGAAATAGGAAAACTGTCACATTATATTTTCATTGGAAACCCCATTTTTCAAGGGAACAAAATCAATGATTTCTCTTCCTGGGCTAAAAACTTCTGGAGATAAGCTAATCCCCCTTTAGGAACTCCGGGCGTTGACTACTTCAAGGGGAGTGATAAACAAAGAATCATCAAATAATACTTTCCCTTTCGGCATAGGGACGATGATAAGGGCTGGGAAAATGGGAAATTGGAAAATTGGAAAAGAAAGGTGTGATATGAACATTTTGGGTTCCAGGGAAGTCCATTGGAAAGATTTAGATGAAATAGTTTCTGGAAATTACTGAATGTTCTACTTTGGAAAAATGAAATGGTGAAGAGTGTCACAAAGTGATGTGTCATAGTAAGAGATTGATGTATGTGAAATTAATTGCTAAACCATTTGACGAAATTATTTAAATGAAAGAAAAGGAAGATGTCATCATGTACCATAAAACAAAGGAACTGAGAGGGAATCTAAACAAAGGTGTGTTAATAATAGCAATAAGAAATCTCAAAGGTCATATGGTGACTAATCAAAAAGAAACTCTTTTAATTTGGGAATGATATATATAATAATTGTATGATAAAGAAAATTGACCAGGAAACGTAGAGATTGGAATAAAATAAGGAGTAGAGGATGATGAAAAGGAACCCAGCATTTTAAAAATTGAAGTGGAGAGAGACATAAAGAATATGCGAAGAAGGCAAAAGCTGCTGGAGATGACTACATACCAGCTGGCCTTCTGAATAAACTGGGAATCGACAGATTAATGGATTTAACAAAACTTATAAATTGAATCAGCGAAACAGGAGAATACACCAAGGACTTTCTAGACGTACCCATGGAGGCTCTAAAAAAGAAGAATAATATAAAAAATCCAGTAACCACAGGACCATAAACTTCATTTCTCATGTTAGGAGGGCCGTGACAATAATACTCAAAATTCGCCTGGAACAGAAAATATAAAATGAGATGGCGGAAAACAAATTTGGAATCAGAAGAGGAAAATGAACCAGAAATGCCATTGGTACTCTGAGTATAATTATTTCAAAGAGTGTGCTGGAAATCAAGGAAGAAGACTTAGTCTACATTGGTTTCATCGACTGTCAAAATGCGTTAGATAAATTGAAATAGAAAAAATTGACGAAAATATACAAGAAGATTGCCAACAACTGTAGGAACTGAAGCCCGATTGCAAACATATATTTAGGACAGTGAGTGAAGGTAATACTTAATGATGAAGAGAGCAACAGCGTAGAGTTAGGAAGAGTAGTGAGAGAGGAATGTTGTTTGTCATCTAGTGACCTCCTAATCTGTTCAACTTGTATGGCGAGTAGCTGATCAGGGAGTCCCTTGAGACTGTGGCAATTTCAGGATAGGAGGAGGCGTTGTCTACACAATAAAATATGCAGATGATCTAACATTGCTGGTCATAAATAAAGAAGAATTGCAGGAAGTAATGGACCAGCTAGTGGATATAGGGAGAAAATATGGCTTGGAGATCAACATTGATAAGTCAAAAGTGATGGTAATTTTAAACAAATGAAGATCCGCTGAAAATCAAAATTGAAAACCACGAGTTGGAAAACATAGAGCAGTTCAAGTACCTTGAAAGTCAGCTGCCTACTGCACTAAAGAAATTAGGTAGAGGATAAACAAGGCCAAGGAAGCTTTCAACGAGCAGAGGTTACTGCTCACAAGCAAGTTGAGTTTGGAACTAAGGAATAAACTGATTACATGCTATGTTTGGAGCATTTTATTGTATGGAGAAGAAACTTGGACTCTTAGGAAGATAGAAAATATATACTTGGAGAGGTTTTAAATGTGGTGCTGAAGAAGACTTGTGAAGCTTAGGTAGGTGGACAGGGTGAAAAATGAAGATGTGGGAGAAGAGAACCATTTTAGATGTTATTCTTCGACGCAAAGACCACTGGATCGAACACATCCTTAGGGGGAACTGTATTTTGCACGATTTCATAAAAGAAAAGGTTGAGGAACTAGGTGCTTCGGTAGAAGGAGTATTCAAATGCTAGATGACATGAAGGAAAGAAGAAAAAATTAGAAAAAATTAGAAATATTAAATACCTCTGGATGCTTTATGAAATGCTTTTTATGGTAACACAGCCCCTAAATTGTACTTGTACTTATAAATATATAAATACCTCTGGATGCTTTATGAAATTCTTTTTATGGTAACACAGCCCCTAAATTGTACTTGTACATTAATTTTAGTATTGTTTAAACCGAAAATAAAGCCATATATATTTTTCATAAAATTTACCGACCATGGCCTTGTTATTAATCAACTTTTTTGGGAATTTAACTGTGTACAAAATGTCTAAGCCTCATTCATTTCCAAGTAAAGTATGCAAAAGAAGAAAACGATCCAGAGAAAGGATGGAGAATCCAGAAAGAAGAATCGTAATTCACCGGAAACAAATTTGAATCACTTAAAAGGTAACTTTAGTTTGAAAATATTACAACTAATATTTGTATTTTGTGTTTGTTTAAGTATATTTATGCGTATTTTATTTGTTTATTTTCTAAAAAAAATTCTGCAAGTATGGCAAAAATGTGCCAAATATATTTATATAGATTTAAATAGATTGTAAAAAAATATACAGTCTTGTACATGAAATGTGGCCACTTTAAATTGGTTCCAAACGGAAATGAAGGTTAGTTTTTGTAATAGAGTATGTTGGCTACCTAAAGTTTAAAATAGTCCTTAGATATACACAAAATATAAGGTGTTGATTGAATTATTATATAATTTATAAGTTATGGGTTAGTAATTATAAACCCTAATCAGTATGCATGCCCATTAAATTACACGTTTTTATGGTTTGCTGGTGAGCGAGAGTTCAAGGTTCGAACTCCGGCTTGGTGTAATCTACTAAAACTTCTTTTAGCTTGAATTTACTCTGGTTCATTTTGGTGACAATTGTGATGGTAAGCAATGCATTACCTCAAAACAACCCGCACACATAGATAATTCAATGACGTTCTTAGTTGGGGCAGTGTTTCAACTGGAATAGGCTACTCTCAATTTAAAGAACTTATGGAAGCACTGGACATCCCCTCAATGATCCGAGAAAAATACAAAAAAACAAGAGATTGGCATCGCAAAGGTAAGCCATTTGCCATGTTAGTAATGACTAATGATAGTTATTGATGAATTTCTTAGCCCTACATAGTACCTAACCGTTTGGGCTATACTCACATGAACTAATTACATTAGTATAATAAAGTTGAGTAACCATATTTAGAGGAAATATACCCGCATTTGCGTTGAATAAAAGTGAGAAACCATTTAAGGAAAATCACCTTGAGTACACCCAACCAGGATTCAAACCCCAATATCTCCATTATAGGCAGTCAAGTCTATGGGGGGCGTGACATCTTAGATCGTTCTACCACGAAAGTCGGATGGAATTTTAATAATAAAGAATAGAGGTTTTTGTCTAGAAACCTTGTGTTTGCACTCAAAATTTTAATTTTTTTTTATTATAAGTTTTTTTATTCAAATTAATTTTGCAGTTAGAGCGTTGGTATTCATTCCTTTTTTATAAAAGTACTAGAAATATAGGCTAACAAATATAATAAAGTAAAAAATTCACTAGCATTTTTGAAAATCTAAAACTATGCAAACTAGTATTGAAATTGTACATGTAGGCCTACATGTTGAAGAAGGTACTGTACATGTCAGATATAAATTATGTTTTACATAGGCGTTTCTACCATGGGAGCCAGATAGACCACGGCATCCCCTAACGTTGTTCCAAATATTGTTTTCAATGAGGCAAGTGCACACACACACATCATTAAAAAAAGGAACTACTTGTGGGATAAGAATGCATTGAGCTTTAAATACAATTGAAAATATTTATGAAGCTAATTTATAGATTCTATAAGCATATAATTAAAATAAATTCATGTAAAAATAACTCCAAATAAATTAGACAGGCATCCATTTTTTTATTTGGGGGTGGGCAGCTCCAAATAACATTTAGAGACATCCGATTTAAAAAAAACCACGATGATATGGAAGGGAACTTGGTAAAATCCCAGTGGCACCCCTGATGAAAATGTCTAGGCACGCCACTGGTTTAACGAAAGGGTAAATTTGATGGACTAAGATAGAATGGAACAGGTGTGATGTAGTAGGTGTCTAAATTAGTAATATATTTTAAAAAATATTAACATACAATAAATGTGTTTCAAAGAGTAAAAGCTACAGCGTCTTAGCTCAAGTGTTTGTATCCAAGGTTACGAAGCATAGTATAAACTTTGTCATATTAAAATGTTTAATTTATAAACTAGGAAGTATCGAGTCTACTTCCTCACTAAGCAAGTGTTGGTGTTAGAGAGTTGTGTTACAATGTTAGCTACACATGAATTGTCAGACAGCCCTCAGTGAGCAGTTTTCTTGTTGCAGATTAATGTCCCAACACATACCAGGCTAACCACTCTTTTACTTATATCAAGATAAAGTATTGTAATCCTGAAAAAAAAGATTTCAAGATATTGATAAATTTTTACTTTTTTTTATAAATTTGAACTCAAAAGACTAGTTTTCACAATTATATTTGTCCCTATGTCTGTCTGTCCCCCTGTCCCTGGCCACGGATCGGATACGGTTTGATTGATTTTTTCAAACTTGATATCTAGAAGTTGTAGGGCAATATCTCAACACGTTTATTTTATTATTACCCTAGCCTTCAAATTAGGGATGGTTTACAAATGAGAGATTTTTAATGCAATCTTTTTTCGAAACTGGATATAAAGATTCTGATTAAAATGCATAACTAGGGAGTAATTGATCTCACGAATAACAACGTATAGGGTATTTGGTTTTTAGTCAAAAATGTGTTGAAGAGTGATGAGTAGATTTTCAAAAACTTGAAATATTTTAAAAAGAGATTTGATGATTCGGTTACAAATTGATATCTTGGGAATGTCTGACATGACAAAAAACATTGTAACGTTTACTTGTTTTTTGAATAAATTGTCATTTGTGGGTAGTTTACCAATGATTGCTTTTTCAAAAACTTGGAATATTTAAAAAAAATTCTTTGACGATTTGGCTCTAAATAGGTATCTTGAACTTTTTACGATTAAAACAACACACTGCTGCTGGCAACAGATATATTAGCTTATATTATCAAGTAGTATTTTTTCAATAAGTGATTTAACAGTGTTACTTGTAATTAATTGCGAGGTATATATCCAAAGTAATAATTTGTTAGGACGTGATATAACAGTGTTACTTCTAATTAATTGTGAGCAATATACCTAGAGTAATATTTTGTTAGTACGTGAAATAATACCGTTACTCGTAATGAATTGGGAGGGATAGAGCTAAAGCAATATTTTGTCAGGAGGTGATATGAGTGTTATTTGTTGTTAATTGTGATGGATATAACGCAAGTATTATTTTAAGGGTGGCCACTCAACAGTAAAATTGGGAAAAATCCCAGGAAATGTTCTTGAATTTTGCCATCATTTGAGAATTTAAAGATGAGGACCACTTTAAATAGTTTTTTGGGCATACACATTTAGACATTTTCCATGGGGAAAACCACTTTAAATAGATTCTGGAAAAATTAAATTAAAAATTTTCTAGGCAAGTAAAACTATAATTAGCTTCTAGGGGTATCCAAATCTCAAAAATTTTCTAGGGGAGGATTACTCCAAATAGCTTGGAAAGGAGTCTAATTTTCAAAATATTACTGGACAAGGACCTTTTTAAAATGGATTATAAGGGTATTCTATTTTCACAAAATGTATGGTGTTGAGTCCCAGGAGCTCCTTTTACTTGGGGGAAAGTTCCTTTTAAAAAAAATCGTATACACCCCTACACAAATAAAGTTCTATCGCCACTGGGTGAAGCACCCTTTTTAAATGTATAGGCCTATGCATACTACTGTTTATCTTGCCTAATCTCTACTTGTAGTTGAGCACACATCACACGTAAAATATTGGCCTTTTGATCCAGACCTTTAAAAAATGTACGTAGAGCATTTAGAGTAATACCATAGATGTACCCTCGTTTTTAGTGGTGAAGGAGATGTTCTGTCTATGGTGGATCGTGGTAAAGTCTCCCAACAGGAGATGGTCAGCTTTTTTTTTTGCATTGACTAATATAAGAAATTTGTGTAGTACTGCAATCTGTGGTGGTAGAACCGAGGGGGGCAGGGGCAAGAGGGGCATCGTTCCCTGAAAATAATCTCAGCTGGAATAAATCCCCCCC
>CABFOV010000497.1:150974-165098 GCA_902141375.1 Timema poppense
TGCCACGTTTCCCTGTGCAGGGGGGGGGGGGTGATATACCACTTGTCATTGTGCTCTAATGAAACTTAGCTACCACTGACCTTACTGCAGCCGTTAAGCTACCACAATGTCGATGCAGTTTCCCACTGCCACTACGTGGAAGCGTCTGTTAATTTTTACCCATATGGACACTGTTCAAGCTCTCGCTACCTCGTGTCCCATGAGCCAAGTAAATGGTTTTGTATGAAACCATGCTGCTGCCAGGAATGTTCTTATTAATGCAGTTTTTATTTAGGCCAAATTTAGCATAATACAATAATGGCACACCTCATTTTTCAGTGAAAATCACTTGTAATGGAAATACTTTAGATAAGTGTATATATCCAATTATGAACATATACACGCAAGTCTTTGAGATACAAAATATACTAAATTTGCAAGCTCGCAGGAATATTATTAAATAAAACATATTTAAATAGAATTATATTTTAACTACACCAATAGTTTAATTGATATAAGATTTTTTAGATGAATATCTGGGAAAATGGTGATTAGAAAATCTACAAAATGAGTTTACCCTGAAAAAGCAGAAGAATCTGTAAACTATAAACTCCGAAATGAGCATCCAAGAAATGGAGGCAAATTTTCATCTACTAAGCCAAAAATGAAATTGTAATCATAATTTATTTAAAACGTTTATTTCTTGGTATAATATAATTTTGTATTTTATAAACATAGTAGTTTACAATCTTGCAATACTTTGGAGATAAATGTTGTACTATCTATCAGATAAAATATTTAAAACATTTTCCAAGATAATAATAACATTTGTTAAAGGGCGAAGAAACACTAAAATAACCTATAGTATTATATGGAAGTTTACTAAACAGTTGTTAAGGTATTATTAATATAATATATTTTAAAATTTTATGTTGTTAAATAATGACACAAAACTAAAACATATTTTATTTGGATATGGTGAAAAGTTAATAAAATTGTAAAAAAAAAAACTTTTTAATCAATCCGTTGTAAATTATGAGCCTGTATAAATTATTTTCATTCCACTTTATAATATAATAAGCGTTGATAGATTATATTAATGAAATGGAAGGGAGCGCGAGTCAAATTCAGTATTTCTTGTAGTTTTTTCAATAAAAACATTTGCGAGTAAAAATAAAATATTATGATATGATATAAAATAATTTTAATTTTAGACCAAAAATGGATTCTAGTAGTAAACAAATTTGATTAAAGCAAGAATAATAGTTTACCTGCAAATACTACCATTTTTTCGATGGATGTAAATATAATTTCACCTATTTACTGAATGTGAATGCTAGAGAATATGTGGAACAAATTGTAAAACATACGGCTAAAATGGAGGATTTAGAACCTACCATAGATGAAGTTGAAGTAAAAATAGGTGAAATTAAAGATCTAAAAAGCCACAGATTTTTATTTAACTATAGCATGGTTAGTATAAGAAGGTGGAAAGCCAATATTTAATAGGCTTGACCGAATTATCTTTTTAATCTGAAAAAACAAAACTAATTTACCTCAGAAAAATAATTGAGACCAAACTGATTGCTATAAATATAAGGTTATTTAATTATTTGCCAATTCCTACAAGTTCTGATCTGCATATTCCCATCTAAGTTGACTTCATATGTAAGTCTTATATGAAGTTATTGGCATGCACCAGTTGGAATTTAAAAATAATCGATAAAACATTGATCAAATTTTCAGTTTAAAAATAACCTGGAAAATTTTGGGAATTCAATGGCACTTTTCATCATTTGTTAATTTATTTTAGAAAGACATATGATCCCAGAAAAGACAAAAATTCATCAGCATATCAGTTGACTTTAGAATACTAAAAAATTAGTCAGTTATAGACTATTCAAATGTGTTTGAAGAAAATTCAGGGAAACTTGCGCTTATAAAATAGCGTAACACATGCATTTTAAATTCACATTGCTCTCAAACAAAGAAAATCCATATATCTTCTACTATATAACTTTACAATTAAACATGAAATAAAGAATTTTGGGTTTATGATTGAGTGTAGTTATGTAGTTTAGGTTGCATTTTAAGGTTACTATAAAGCGACAGTTAAAAGTCATGCAGAAATTGGGTTTTAAAACTGAAAAAATTGTTTAAGAGTAAATATGGATAACACTAAGTACATTAAAGAACTGTGTATTGAAATCCTGTATTCTAAAGGAATATATTGATAGAGATAGGAAACATGCCTTTTGAAGAAGTTGACAAATTAAAATTCTTGAGAACTAAGCTAACTGATACGGATTAAATTCGAGAGAATGACAAAAATACACTGTAATAAATATAGGCAATAATTTATAATATTCAGCTGGTTATCATTGTCATCTCTTCTGTCTCGAAATATTAGGCTGTCTGAGACCATACATATAATAATTTTATAATCACCCCGGTTTTTTCTTTACAAATGTGAAGTGAAGTATCTCATTTAATATCAAGAAAATAATGTGAGATGCTCTTATAACCAAGGGATGAGAAAGATATTTGAGCCAAAATACGATGAAAGATTGTAGAAGAGATCAAGTTACACCATGGATAACGTTATGGCATGTATGAATTCACTAATATATTAAGTATGGTCAAGGCACGTATGCTGAGGTGAGAATGTCATGTTGTGGGACCGGTGACCTGGTGGTCTAGAGGTAAGGTGACAGACTTCTGTGCTGGATGTCCATGGTTCAATTCTCAGTCCTGGCACAGATTTATCTGATTGCTAAGCCCTTCCTTCACCTCTGACAATACGTTTATTGATCACAACTTGTGAATGTGAGGAATAACGGGGCCTCCACCGTGGTTCGGATTCCACGTTAAACTGTAGGTCCTCCATTTCATCTCACAATCACCCTACCACTACACATCAGCGTAAGTGAGTACAACTCGAAAGGGTAGTAAGACGCGGTGCTAATAATAATAGCAGCATGTGGTGCATATGGTTGATTATAGGCATTTATACTAAATTTTTGGGGGATTCCTAAATAAACAAATCCACTTGGTAGGACAAGAAGTCGACTAAAGTTTAATGTTAAGCTAGATATGAAGAAGGTTGGGTGTGGCCAGAGTTGCAAAAAAATAATAAAACACTACTCCTAGACTACCTATATACTATTAATTATTATTATTATTATTAGCACCGCGTCTTACTACCCGTTCGGGCTATACGCACTTACGCTAATGTGTAATGGTAGGGTGATTGTGAGATGAAATGAAGGACCTACAGTTTAACGTGGAATCCGAACCACGGTGGAGGCCTGGCATTCCCCACATTCACAAGATGTCTTGTCAGAGGTGAAGGAAGGGTTTGGTAATCAGATAAATCTGTGCCGGGACCGAGGATTGAACCCTGGCCACCAGCACAGAAGTCCGACACCTTACCCCTAGACCGCCAGGTCCCCTATATACTATTAATCACCCCTTGATTACCAAGGAGAAAAGGGTAATAAACCTCCTTGGAATATAAGCAGATCCTTTGCAACTTGCAGTAAGGCACCAAATAAATATCACTGGTTAATTTATTGGAAGAGCTAAATTGAGGCTAATAGCAATAAATATCAAGTTTGATTGTTCCTATGATGATAGATAAAGTGACTGGATAACAATGGTTGGCATATACCATTTTTGCTAGAGAGGCTTATTACCGACTGATATTTTTTGTCTTACCTAAATATTGCAAGCGAATAAGATCAAGCTAAAGAGTAAACTCATTGTCATTTATGAGTATGAGAAAGATCGAATAAAAAATCGTTTAGCAGAATATTTCATTGAAACTACTTGCCCCGCGTTTGGCAGTTAAGTTGGTAAAATTCAATGATAGGCTCTGTTCCTACTTATGAATTAAGGTGTATTTAATGAAATGAAACCCATTTTAGTGGCCAAACGGTCCATGTTGGACTGGCCCGCTGATTATGGGGAGGTTGGGCTTTGAATTCTGGTCGGGTCCACAGATTGTATTTTTTACTGAGTGGTTTCCCACTTTACTTCCAAGCATATGCGGGTATATTACCTCTAAAAATGGTTTCTTTCTAGTCCATACCTTACTAGAGTAATTATCATGTATGCGTATAGCCTGAATTGTTAATAAGACGCGGTGATTAAATATTATTGAACACTACAAATTAATTCAATAACTGGCCAAATAAAGGAATACAATCATCAGTTAGTGAGTTATTTGTCCCTTTCTCAAGTTAACTTTATTAAATTCAACTTACTTAATAAGAAATGTTAAAAGTTTTAATTGTAAATAAATAACTTGTGTGCAATTAATTCCAAAGCAATATATTATTATTATTAGCACCGCGTCTTATTACCCGTTCGGGTTATACGCACTTACGCTAATGTGTAATGGTAGGGTGATTGTGAGATGAAATGAAGGACCTACAGTTTAACGTGGAATCCGAACCACGGTGGAGGCCTGGCATTCCCCACATTCACAAGATGTCTTGTCAGAGGTGAAGGAAGGGTTTGGTAATCAGAAAAATCTTTGCCGGGACCGAGGATTGAACCCCGGCCGCCAGCATAGAAGTAGCAATATATTGCTAAAAATATATCTCCTGTGATCGTTCTTATGCTAATAGCATATTATCTCCCCTTACTAAAAATCTAATGTTTTTCAAAAAATAGTCTCATGATTATATTTACTGTTTCGACCACGATAGATAAAAAAAATCTTCTAAGTATTAAAAAATAAATCATCTCAGAAGTGATGGGTGTGCATCTCTTTAAGGCTCCAGAGTACGATAAATATATTATACAAACACACAGCGAGTCGTGCTATGTTTTGTTACTCCCCTCCAGATTTATCTTGAGTAGAAAGGGTCAAGAGACAAATATCGCTGTTTGGAATATCCTCAACCTTCTAGAACCCCATCACTCTCGACACGATATGGAAATTGTTTATACCTCGCGTGACGTCATTGGCCAAAGTGTGGCAGAGACGGCTTTTGCTCCCAGTGTACCACCCAACATTGCGCAAGTGCGCTACATGAGTGTGGGCGCCCAGAGAAGCTTCTCTGACGTCATGAGATTGCCGTACGCGCTCGTCCAATCCCAAGACCGGTTGAACCTGAACTGGAATGCTATAGGGCGGTGTCTTTTACCTCTTTATATTATCTTTGCTAGTCCGAGAAACAAGGACTCAAGATCATTAATTACTCTTAGTGTAATCGTGATCCGATTCTTACCTGAAGAATGGTTGAGAAGGTTCCTTATTCTAAAAATTGAAGTTAAGAATGAAAAAAATAATAATAATGATAATAAAAATGATTTGGGTTTTGCAACGATTATGTGTGATGATAAAGAAAGTAAATTTCGAACATATAAATATTCTTAAAAATATGATTTAAATAAATAGTCAAATTCAAGTTAAAAGACTAAAAATAAGTATACTCCTGAAAATGTTTATTTGTCAACAGAAAATGTCCAAGTTCAGTTTGTCTTGGGTACAACCTACATCTGGTACATTAACTTAGCGTCAAGCTGATTTAAACCAGCTTGACGCTTACGGAGAGGTCAGTGGTCAAATTCTGACCTGTTATAATAAAATTGTCTTCTCCTAAAAAAGTTTTCCATTCTGCCTTGACGAATATATACATTACACAAAATTCTACCTCCCTAATTTAAACTTTATTAGTGTAATTAGCTATGAATTAACCAAATGGGTATTTAGTCATGTAGAGATTTTGAAAAATATACAATACATTCAGTTTTTTTTTATGACGAATATAATTTAATAAAGGACAGGACAATATTAATTGGGTATTCAATCAATTTTATAGATTAAAATATGCCTAATCGACTCTGACATAAGTGTGTTTGAAAATTCCTTTTGATTATTTAAAACACAATATATTATTCTATTTTTTTATGTAAAATTAACCTAAAAATTACAAAAGTTTATTATAAAAAACATTATTTATAAGTATATTAAATAACGGGAGATTCCTTTGAGAAATTGTGCCCACACTATTCCGGAGAGAGTGTGAGAATACCAGAGTGACAGTCACATTTGGAGAACCACCCCCGATTTATTTAAACGGAATACGATCCCCAGCCCCCAAAAAACAGAGGACAACTATTTTGTGATCCTCACACACTCCATCCTGTGACTACCACCATGTGTACCATTCTGGTTTGAAATGTTTGCGAATTTGGAATGTTAGGGTCACAGCCATTGTATTTGTTTGTGCATTGACTCAATCTTGACCATGATCTATCTCTAATTAAGTTATAACTGCAGATATAGCTAATACATCTGGTTTATTTGCATTAGTAATAAATGCATCCTAGTCCTATTAGATTAATTACTACGCAAACACATTTATATAAAAAATGGATTATTGTACTTACCAAGTGTATTTAAATTTTTAAAGCATCATATATGCTTACAATAATAATATAAGCACACATATTAGTACCAATAATCACATTTCTGGGTACGCTATGCTATTTAATAAATGGTTTTCCACCCTTCTTCTAAGAAAATTTGGTTACATTTCCGTTTAAGTTACATCCCTCATCCCTTTCTTATTAGTTTGGATATTAGATTATCCCAGACTTTAAGTAAGATGTGGAGAACAAACCATTTAGTTTAATGTACTTATACATTTGTTTTTATGTAGGTCATACATTTAATAATCCTTCATAATTAAAATTCCAACTAAAAATAAACTATATTTCAGTTTATGGTTATTTACTTTTATATTTATAGTACTTTTTTTATACATATAATTTACGAGTTCAAGGACATGAAAAATATTATAATTAAAATGAAGGTACCCAATCAATATGATATAAGATGATTCTTTAGCTCTTTCAACTAACCTATTCTCTTTAAGAAGGTCTCTTGACCTTTAAATCTATTTCCTTTAATTTTTTTTTTGCCAAAAATGATTAGTTTATTGGGCGAAAAAAAGTACCGTAACCTGATGATGCTCCTATTTGGACGAATGCCATCAGCATCTTTACGCTGCTTCAACGTATTTGAAGAATAAACTGCGTTAAAGGTTAGAGACTAAGTTTTAACGTGATCTTTTTATTAACTTAATAGAACTAGTTTCCATTTTCATAGAATCAGTTTTTAGTGCCTCATTTTTATTAATCTTGGGCCAGTTGTTTAAATATCTTCAAGAACAGAAATAAATTAGTGTTATATATTTATTGAACTTTCTATAGTGTATAAATTAACATAATAAAATCTGGTCTTTATCTTTTTTTCACAAAATAAGTTAGAAATAATCCGATACCAATCTGCTTGCATGCAAAATTAGTCTAAAAAAATAAATAACATAGAGTAGCATTTCAATTGCATTGTAACATAGCTAACGTAATGGTTTCAGAATAATTCATTGACTCGAATAATACATGTACACATATTTAGTAAATTATCATAAATAATTATATATATCTAATCATAAATAATTATATATATATATATATATATATATGAACTTTTTAATGGTCTTTTTAATAGGGTTTTGTATTTATTATATTTTATGTGAAATTTATTTTTACTATCTATTATGAAATCTATAAATAAGGGAACTGTATATACAAAACAATCTTCTAATGCTGTATGGTAAAGTTGATTTTTAGACTAGACTCACCGAAATTTGTCGATTCGATTCTATTTAAAATCTTACTCAAATTATAGACCTTTTATTAAAATATATTGTTAACTTATAAAGTATTTAATATTGTAAAAAATGACTCACCACCTCCATGTAGATGAGAGAGCATGTATTTTAAATTCAACATTCCTCATTCATAGCTCATTAGTGTAAATATGTTGTAGTTTTGGGTACACATAATTTTAAAAAAAACTTTTTTTACGAATATTTTTAATCACTTCAAATAACTCAAAGACCAGTAAATTATGTATAGGCTATATAAATAATATATATATATAATTATATCTATCAAACTGTGTAGTAAATTGGTACAATTGAATTAATTCTAATTGGAGACCTTGTGGTCTATAGTTAAGGTGTCGGACTTCTGTGCTGGGGGTCCGGGGTTCAATCCTCGGTCCTGACACATATTTATCTGATTACCAAACCCTTCCTTCACCTCTGACAAGACAACTTGTGAATGTGGGGAATGCCAGGTCTCCACCGTGGTTCGGATTACACGTTAAACTGTAGGTCCTCCATTTCATCTCACAATCACCCTACCATTACACATTAGCGTAAGTTCGTATAACCCGAACGGGTGGTAAGACGCGATGCTAATAATAATAATAATAATAATACATTCTAGTTATTATTAAGACTATTTTGTATCTATCTATAAACGAAATACTTGTTTTAATACTAGATATAGGCTTAAATACGAACTGTCTTACGCTTTAGGTTGGCATTCTCCTCCTCGAAACAATAAATTATATGATCACAACAAAATATTTCTTCGACGTACACAATATACCTAATCGTTATTTCCGCATTTTAGTACAACTTCAAGTCAAAATTCATATTCATTTAACATAGTCAATATATTATTTCCATAAATATTTCGTAGATAAATAATTTGTGCATGAAAATGTATAATACTGTTCAGTTTGGTTATTTCTATTAAAAAAAGACACGATGCATAAATATAGTAATTTGGAAAAGTTTTAAATACTTTTTTATAAGTCATCAATTATATTATTTGAAATTAACTACATTTTCATGTAGATTGTGCTTAATAATTGTCTAACAGATTGCAAGGTTTTAGATCTCAAATTTATTATGAAATTAATTTTTGACTTGTTTAAATTTATAAAATCACAAAGGAAATAGGTAATATAATATAATGATTCCCAAAAGACTTCACATAACCGAAATTAAAATTATTATGTTATATCTATCATCTAACAAACTAGACATATTTATTTGAACATTTAATTAATTAATGGACACAATTTAAAAAATTAAAGTTGTATTGGTTTAACGTGTTATATATACTTACTTACTCAATGGCATTTGGAACTCGAACATTCATTGCCGCACTTGGAAAAGTGCACCACCTACCCCTACTTTGAGCTAGTTCTATCCAGTCCACCTCATTACACCCTATAGCTTTCAGCTCCATTAGAATGTTATCTTCCCATCTGCCTCTAGGTCTTCCCAATGGTCTCTTCCCATTGGGTTTGCCAGTCAATACCCTGAACAAGGTTCTAGATTCTTCCATTTGCACTGCATGCTCTGCCCGCAGTAATCTACGAAACTTGATTATCCTAACTATGTCTTGTGATGTGTACATGATATGTAACTCATCATTATGTATCCACCCCCTCTACCCAGTAGTGTAATTCATCTTTGGATTAAATATTTCCTAAGCCCCTTGTTTTAGAGAACCCTACTTTACTTTCGCATGTTAGGTAAGACACCACTTTTCACGCCAATGGACAACAACTGGTAAAATTATTGTTTTGTATATTCTAAGTTTTACGTTCCTTGACAGCAGGTGAGATGCTGGCAAATTATTGACCTACTAATAGCATTATTGGTGACCTGGCGGTCTAGGGGTAAGGTGTCAGACTTCTATGCTGGCGGCCGGGGTTCAATCCTCGGTACCGGCACAGATTTATCTGATTACCAAACCCTTCCTTCACCTCTGACAAGACATCTTGTGAATGTGGGGAATGCCAGGCCTCCACCGTGGTTCGGATTCCACGTTAAACTGTAGGTCCTCCATTTCATCTCACAATCACCCTACCATTACACATTAGCGTAAGTGCGTATAACCTGAACGGGTAGTAAGACGCGGTGCTAGTAATAATAATAATAATAATAATAGCATTATCGAACCTATTCTTTGCCTTATTTCCAAAAAAATATCGTTATTACTATCTAAATTGGTTCCTAAATATTTAAATTAATTGACAATGTCGAATCATGTTGTCGAAATAATCTCTAAATTACAGTATAAGAAAATTAGTATTTTAAAAGCAGAACTATAAGCAACCAAAATTACAGATATTAAAAGCAACATTTCAATTATATGAAACGTAATCAATCTCAATAAAACAAAATAAATATTTGATTGAAATTCGCAAAATACCCTCAACCTAAGTTTATGCAACGATAAATTAAATAATAGAATAAGTTCTGGATTTCTTTTAGTTGCTTGAATATATATATTAATTAATTTTTTTTACATTCTTTTCTCAAAATACAATAAATATTTATCTATTCATTTAACCTTGGATTATGGTACAAACAAATCAATATATTGGTAATTTTAAATATCTCAATATTTGGTTAATTTACTAGTTAGGTTCAATTTTATATATTTCTTTAAAGCTTGGCTTTCAAAAAATTCTAAAAGGAGGAATTGGGAGATCGAAAACCAATCTTTATACACGATTTGGCTGTCTACTATTCTAAAGCGTGGTTCTCGCAATAGACTGGACCACCAATGCCGGGAAGATCGGCGATAGAAAAAATTCTGGTAAAGTGTACTGATGTTTGTTTATCCAAGATCACTTACACCCTCGCTCCGTGCTGGTACATATGTATTTATTTCAAACAAATCTTAACCATCGCTATAAATAGAGCATTATCAGTATATAACGGGTAGTGAGACGCAGTGAGATCAAGAGCTAGCTTTCTAATTTTTTCCCAATAACTAATAAATAGAGTCTCATAAACCAAAGTATGATTTGACTATTTTTGTGTATAAAATATATTTATTCATTAGCTATATTAATTATTGCAGGCCGATTCACTTCTCATAATTTAACGTATATGGCCGCGTCCTTGTTCTCAAACAAACGTCGATATGCTGTTCAAGTGATGAATTTTATCCACAGTAAATGTGATTAGGAATTTAAAATTAATGGTAGAACACAATCACACAAACTTTCTCATATTAATCATTCTAGCTTCAAAGAAATTATCAAAAATAGATTTTCAGAAAATTACCATAGATAAAATTTTCATAGATAAAACCAACACATCTCATTTTGTTAATTTCAATAAAAAATATATATAGCCTATATATACATTTTAAATCAAACTGATTAAAAATTTTTAGTATGTTTAAAATTTTCAGGAATGAGCTATTTGTAGATCAGCCTAAAATTAGTAGTAGTTTTTAAAAAAGTATTCTTAATTATCATGAAAAACTATTTTCAGAGAGCGTATTTGAACTGAATCTTTGAGGCCAATTTTCTATGGTTTTTCATGCAAGTAAAATAGTCTCCCAATAAAAATTATGAAAAAAATTGTTCTAGCTCTTTTCAAACCATTCAATTTAAAACATGTGTTAGGTGCCAAAATCCGTAAATCTCAAATATTTACTAGATTTTATCTTATGTTTTATTTTAGATACTAGTACCATTATGAATGCATTTAAAGTGATATAGGAGCAGAACACTTTATTCTTTAAGAAAAAAATCATTCAATTATCCAGTTTGGTTACAGAATTCTAAGAAATTCGCCTCTCCTCTAAAATTTGGTCAATTGAAGATTGCCAGTTTTGCCTTTAAACTCCTCATACTATTGTTTGGCTAAAAATGGAGAGAATTTCGAAAATCTCTTTTAAAGTTTAAATTAAAAAGGTGTTTTTCTTATTAATTACTTAACAAATACGCATAAACTTGAACATACCCACGCGTGCGGGCTCACAGCATACAAACATTTATACCTTCCCGAACTATGTTTCAATAGGCCAAATTCCAATGCCGCGACCGGTGACGGCGACTCAGAAACTGGTGAAGCTCATTTCCCGTAATAACCTTTACTTTAAAAAGATTAAAATCACCATTTTTAACATTGTACAACGTGATCTACAAGAAAATTTAATAAAAATAAGGCGTATCAGTTAAAAATTAACATGACTTTAATTAACGTCACCTAAACAACGCCACCCAAGGTCATACCAGATTTATCATCTTACTTCACCCTCAGAACTAAACACCTTCTGTTAGATCACTTTTTTCTGCAATGCTTTGTTTGCTATATATTTTGGTGGACAATTTTTAAATTAAAGCTCGGTATACATATTAAATTTGTTTGTAGCTCCGAAATAGTTAGGTTTATAAAAATGAATTTAAAAAAACATGTATTGATAGTTCTACATATTTAGAGTGATGTCATTTCATATTTAAAATAGTCGTGTTTCATCACTTTGTGTCCTTTTGTAAGCTACCCTTCATTTTAGGGTTAGACAACCTATTCCAAAAAGTTCCTAGAGGAACCTTATTAAGCCGCTAGATACCAAATCTAAGCTAGATCGAAGGAATGGCAATGAGCAATATCCTATTAATGTGCGCTGGCTCGTCAGAGAAGACTACAGTGTCCGTAATCCATACGATACCAGTCGAAATTGATATTAAATCCACTTTGCAACAATTTTAAGGGAAAGCGAGTAAAGTTCTCGTTGGTTTATATATGCTACAACTTTTGATTAGTTTAGTGTAGTAGTATCATTTCCCAGGGAAAATAGAAAATGTGTCAACAGTGTGAACATTTTAAACATTTATTTTGTTGCCTCAGGATCAGGACCGCATTTTAGGATACATACCCAAGAGTGATCACACATTACTTGCCCCAAATATGTATTGAGCATGGCTGGACAGTTGTGTTAACTTATCTGTTGCCTGGTCTTAGCTCATTAGATTTGTTTCTAAATGTTAACTTGAAGGAGCAAAAATAGGCAGAGAGTTCCATGGATGTTCGTTCACAATTCAAACGTAAAATTGTATGCTGCTTGTACAACCACCAGTGCCAGAATGTACAATATATTATAATGACTGCTGTCTCAAAATTCATGGTGATTGTCTTGAGAACCTACCATAAGTATAAAGGAAGCGCCGCCTAAAGGATGAGAATAATTTTAACTAGTGCATATTGTATTCTCAGTACTTTTTATGGAGGTCATGGTATGTTTCCATAGCCTAATTAACGATGTCACCAATTTAGAGATCTGATGATCAGACGACGCAAGTTTCTAACAATTTTACATATTTTATATAAGAAGAAATGCTTTTGTCTCTCTACTACTCTTCCTACTACACTCCCTGTCTCTCTCACTATATCCCTCTCACACATCACTCTCTCACTAGAACCTGCTCACAATCACTTGATCCCACTCACTTGCCTACTCGCTCTAACTCACTTTATAATATTCACTCTCTCGCACTCAGTTTATATAACTAACAATCTAAATCTCACAATAACTCACACTCTTACATAATCATACACTCATACACTCTAACAATCGCTCTTACTCTCACATTTTATCAATCTGATTCTCTTTCTCTCTATAAATATATTTAATATAACAATGTACAAACATAAGAGGGATAGGTGGTGCCTGAACAAGCCCACCCGTGATTACACATAGTCCACGGTTCAAGCCAAAAATCGTGGAAGAAAGAACTGGATCCCAGTGTGCACTAACGGCAATAGCTAGGACCAGAATTGTTGCAGCCACCACTTCAGAGCTTATTTTATTGATGAACACAACATTATTACCTACTACCTAGGCTTAAAGTGGGAGTGTGGGTACCACGAACTAAGGACAGTGTTATTGCAGGTTTTTAAAGATAAACTTCTACTAGATAGATTAAATAAAAATAATTCCCCAGTAGAAATCTATAATAAAATATTATTAACATGATAATATTAATTACTGTTGTTGAATATGTCATGAGCATAGTGGCATTTGATTGAAATAATTTTAAATGAAAAGATAAAGCTGTCATTAAATTCCAGGACACCCTCGACACATATTACAGAATTGTCGAGGTCTCTATGTGAATAAAATTAAACCCTATGTTTATATTATAAATCTATTTGACAAAACAAATATTTTGATATGAAAATTGCAAAAACACTGTCCTTAACTCGCCTTGCCTAAACTGTTAACTTAATGATTCACACATTTAGCAGTTGCAAAGCTTACTATTTTGAATTGGAGAGAAAATAGGTCATTTCACATTCTGCTGCCACGATGTTCTATTTATGTGGTTGTGCGTGATAGACAAGGTGGCCAAAAAATGCTGTCAACGTTAATCCTTCATTGTGTTCCGATGTTAAACCACCTCCTATTTCCCAAAGGCCAACCCAGTTGGGATCCTCGTAGGCAAAAAAAAAAAAAAAAAAA
>CABFOV010000497.1:165130-190122 GCA_902141375.1 Timema poppense
AAAAAAAAAAAAAAAAAAAATGTGCTAGAATAACCATGTTTCAGTTTGTTCCATCGAGACTTAATATTCACCGACCTTTCTACCGCATTCATCAATCATTGAAATTGTTTCAAAACTACTTATTTGACCAGTACTACAGAGTGGACACACAAAGGTTGCAAAATTTAAGGGACAAGCAAAATATATTGCCTAAATACCAAATTCAATGCCTACAAGATTTCGTACCATCCCGTGCACACATACAAGACCTCTTAGAAGATAAAATTATACTTCCACTTTCTACTTTCCAAGACAGTCTACGTAATATACAACTGTAATACCAGGCTGCTATAGCAATAGGTCAAAGTATCATCATTTGTTTGATATTCACCTGCATTCCAGAGTGTCCTGAAATAGCATCTGATGTTCTTCCTCATGAAAAATCAGCTGATCATCCTGAAATTGTAGCTCACGTGATCACAAAGAAAATAAATACCTAAAAGAGATTTTTTAAACAAAATGTGTTTATCAAAATAATGGCGTACGTATATGTAATTGAGTTTAAAAAATGAGGTCTACTCCACAGCCACATTATACTTACCCTAGAAAATTGAGCAACTCTCAGGTGAAGAGAATACATATATGATGTGGCTATAGTGGAACTGCCCAACCCCACGCAGTATCCAAAGATGCATAATATTGTCCTCCACGAATGGTGCATGGTCAATATGGTAGTCGTAGTCCAAGTTCACCATTCATAAAATACATACTTATACTCTAAAAACGTTCTTAAGGCATTTGCAGAAGGGACAATCGAGAACGTCCATGAATATATTCTATACACACATCCTAACAATATAAATGCAGATTCTTAAAGAAATTTCTACAGTTTAACACCGATACATTGTTCGATATAATAACCACTTACTTCAAAAGTACGGCACTCATATAGACTTTTGCCAAAGTGGCGAAATGCCAAATAGCTTTCAAGTATGTATATAAGACTACGATGCCGCTAATAGGGCTTTCATATAAAATATTTAGAAAGGGATGATAAATTATGAAAAAATCTTATCTTACGCAAACATGATAGAATGTTGCTGAATACTTCTTGAAAACAAGATGCATGAACAATCACACACTATTGTATGGCTTTAAATTTATGAACCAAACAATGAAACTGTAGTATTTCAACAAGGATATTAAGAAGAGACACTTAAAGGGCACTAAACACTCATACAATCTGCATGATTCAGCCTGAATACAACTAACGAGGTTAAGAGACATCGCCTTTCTACTGTAGTCCCCAGTCAATATATGTTCACAAATATAAAATTGAAAAGTGCCTGAGAGTAGATGATAGTGTTGTAAGCAGAAAGTACTCTGTAACACCAACAAAGACAGAGTGGTACTTTATTTGCCTGCTCTTACTTACAAAAGGTAACGTATCATTTGCAAAATTGAGAACAGTAAATGGCTTAATAACCTTGACATTCCCTCATGCAGCTATCGCAATAGGAATTGCCGAAAATAAACAATAATGTCATGCCAGCCTACAAAAAATGTCTGAGTTAAAAATGATGCCAAACTTTTGATGGTTTCTGTATATTTAAGCTTATTTCTTCCAACCGTCATTACTTCAGGCCCTGTGAAATTCATTTAAACATGACTTCACGGATAATTTAATTGGTGATCCAAATCATGAGAAAGTGTTGCTCTCTATATAAGAAATTCTAGAGGCAAATAGACTATTGCACTAAGCTTGGCTTATATGCTCAACGTATTGAAGTATTGTGCCCATATGATCACATAAAGAGAGGAGAGAATTCACGGTCAATGTTAAATCCTGATATATGAATAAAAGCTTGCTTTCAGTGGCTGGAGTAACAACCTTCAAACAGCCTTTATTGGAAGCCCCAAAGAGATGTGACAAACATTTATACTGTAACATAGGGTGCGCGTGACCTTGGAGGGTCACAGGCACGTTAACGTGTGAACTACGAGTTCTTTTAGGGATATTGGGGTATTCTGCTGATTAAACACAAATGAAAATGCCCACGGAATATTCAAGGTTTTGACTATTAAGACTAAAACATACATACACACACTGATTAACTATACATCTAAATTAGTAATAACTAAACAAGTCATCCAATAAACTAAAAAGCGTCTTAATCAAGTCAATAAATTAATGAACTAATAAACTACATAAAAAATAGAAGTAAATTAAATAAACAAAATAACAACTATAAAACGCCTAATAACTATTCAAATATTTAAAATCAATGTCAAAAATGTTCATTAAAACAGTAGTTCAGAGTAACAATAAATGTATATATCACTCGTGTACTTAGGCTAACACGATACACTGTGATGACCCGCGATACACAAACACCAGTCCGCACACTAGACACGTGGGTCCACTCACTGGACACGCCGGCCTGCACACTGGATACGCCGGTCCACAACTTAGACTGGGGACTCCCGGACTCACTGGTTGAGAACCAAGAACTGAGCACACCTGGCTATCGATGACCGGGTATATATAGGGGTGGTGCCAGATAAGGGTCTCGAATCCTCCACTTCTAGAATACTAGACCAGAATTAAAAGGACCCAGACCCTACCAGATCGGCTTCACCCCCTATACCCCAGTCAAGTGAGAAGGCCCCTGCCTACCTGCTAGATCAGGAGAGAGACAGAGAGATCAAGGTAAACGATGAGAGCGCGCTGGTTCCACTGTTAAACACCAATCTTGTTTCAATACATAACATCCTCATTGACATTACAAGAGTTCATTGTAAAATAGTTTTGGTATTGGCATTAACTGGAATGGAAACACCACTTCTGGAATGTGGAAAAACAGTTAATAATACCTTAACCCATTCAGTGTCACCTAACAGAAACGTCCGGATCTTCCATTAGTGCTACTTCTTCTCAAGCTACTATCCTGAGAGAATCGTAACTAATACTCATCGATGAAGCCTTCATCACTGCTACTGGTACTGACCTTCGATTGCGTTTATCGTTCTATATGGGACCTAATGGAGAACAACTCACAAAAAGCGATCAAATAATGGTTTTTGGGGGTTGATTTCCAACAGGTCCTTCCAGTTGTTCCTAATGGTGGCAGGATTAAAATAATTTTATCTTGCATTCATATCTATAAAATTTAGCAATTTGTGAAAATTCTTCGCCTAAAAAAAACATGTTTGCAAGCCCATCAAAACTAGAACTTGCCGAATATTTGCTTTAACTTGAGCTAAGCCAAATTATCACTAGCATGGCAGATAATATAATCCGTGTATCTAGTCATGTCATCAAGCATTATACATGGATAATTTATATTTTTGGAAACACCATAGACTGTAACTCCCCGGCTTATATATTTAAACCTATTTTAAATCCTTTTAATGAGAGTTATGATAAAATAAACTCTGAAGTATTGAGCCTCATAGATGAACCAGATGAAGAATACTTAAGCATTGACTTCCTTTAAACAAAAGGTGAATCCCCAAAGAGCATACTTATATTATGTATGCACTCTATAGAGCCATCAGGTATGCCAACTCATCACCCACAGATGTAAAAACGTGCAGTTATCATGTTGACTCGAAGCATGAATTAATTTAGGTGATGCCTAGGTAAACAGAGTTTGCATTGTTTTACAGCAAATGTACTGACATACATTACAGCTTAAAGGGATGGCAGGTAAATCCTGAGTACAGAAAATAGATACACCCCCACGTCAATAGGCTAACACCTTATATATGTCAGCGACATTTTAAAGTAGAAATTCACCGGTCAAGTTAGGTTTAAGTTTCAACTTGTCCGGGGAATAAACATATCTTGCAAGACTCCCATAAAATCATTGTTATATCTCTCGAGCGTAGACACGCACATCAAAGACTCAGTGTAAAATTTAAGAACCAATGACCCCGTATTAGTAATCGGTCCCTGGCATCACCGGAACTCTGAGACACACCCTCTCCCTCCCACCTTGGAAGCGTGTTCACCCATTGACACCTATAAAAGGCATTTAGCTGTGTTTCTTCAGCTCAAGATAAAAATATCAGAATATAACCTACCACGGGCCAAGGGTAACTATCAGTACACGAAGGATTCCTTAAAAAATATTGTTTACAATGAAATTTTAGATTAATGTGCAATTATCATTGTAGCAATGTATGTTAGAGTTTAATTTGTAATGTGTTTATTTTCTTTCATATTTATAGTCGATGTATATTTCAAAGTGTAGTTTTTTTATCAAAAAATGGTTGCTTTATCTCTTCAGTAAGTCATTCTGTATTTACACCACACTGAAAAAATACGCTAGCTAATCTCAATCATTAATAGCATAATTTAATTTACAGTCCCCAATTAGTAGGTATAAATATATTCTACGGTGAACACAACCACTAAGGGCCTATATAGATTCTTTACCATACATTTACTAACCAGGGAGAGAGACTGAAATTAACTGCATAATTTTACATCTTCAATTCAATACAGAAATAAATCTCACAGATCTCATATGTAATCAGATACTCCATCGAGGGAAGAAATATCACAGATTACAGGAATATTATCGGTGAGAGATGAAAATAAAAAATTAGAAAATCTGAAAGCACCTTCATTCACGTGGACGAGAAATGGAGAACCACTGCTCATTGGGAAATCTCTCCACCAAAATAATAGAGTTATAAACCAGAATCTCCTGGTTTGTATTTACTATTGCATGGGTTGAATAAATAATATATCAAAGAGTTTGTGACTTTCTAAAGGGCCTAAAATACTCTCTTTTGTCTTTAAAACTTATAAGTCCATACCGTTGTTTTAATCGTAACATACACACATTTTAAAATATATAAACTATTTGTTAACTTGGCTAGTAAAATTCTTGCTGATAAATGTTATTTATCATTCTAAATATGGTTTTTCACATTCATAAACAAAAATCTTTAAATTTAATGACGTTGTCTACTAGGATATTTCAAAGCTATTTTAAAGAGGGGGTTGCATATTAAAATAATACTCCAAGCACTTTTAAGTATTATCACACTTAGACGATAATGTAAAAATTATAAATGGAGGGAAGAAAGTGATATGTTCATCCTTATAGGGCTCTTATCTATGTGTTGATAACTCTTTCCCTCTTCCTCTGTTGAGTTTACACATATACCTTAATATTTGCGCCTGGGAAACATTGACGTGCTTTTGATATTATCTCTTTATTGCTTCCTATTCTAGATTGACATATGCTACCTAGTGCTTTTCTAATCAACTTCATGACAGGAAGATTCCTACACGGCATTTATGACCATGCCAAAGAGTCTAAGTTGTAGAAGATTTTTAACAATGTTCACAAAAAAACTATATAAAATAAAAATAATAATTTTGTGACACTGCAGGATTGTATTTAAAATTATTTATGCATTTATGGTATTTTTGTTTTCAACATTATATCTTTAAAACTAGTTGAGTAGAACGTAAATTGATGAATATGGGAAATCCTATCTTGACCGGTCATGACATCACAGGTAGGCAACGTCCTTAATCATTGTTAATACTAGGGATTGGTCTATTGAGAGAATAAGAGGAGGTAATTGGAGTCAATATGCCCACAATATCTGGCTGGGTTGGAGGATGTTAAATTCACACTTATAAATTACATTTAGAAGTTATACACAGCGATTATTTGAACATTTACCACTAGTGACAGCAAGCGTGATGACTTGTACCGCGTGTTTCCCAGTGTGGATGTACATAACAATAAATAAGGATACATTTGTTATTTATGAATGAAAATAACAGAATTATGTTGAGCTAGGTCAGTGAGTTTGTTTACCCCTAACCTCACTTCTAAAAAAAACACAACAAAGTTTACATAAAAAGAACCCCACTCTAGTGTAAAGGCTTTGAGATCGCCTCTAAATGACTTCCCCTCTAAAACAGCTGTTATCAGGAAGAGGGTCGAGAGAAATGACTTGTAAGAAGCAATAAAACCAGACAAAATACGAGAAAATGGGGTGAAAGAAATGTAAAACGAAAGAATCGTGGCGTTACCCTTTTCCGAGAAACTCTTTTTAGATGCTATACATTCTCACAGTCTTTAGGGTTTATAAAGAAACATGTAAAGCAAATGAAATTATCTTAATATATCCTGAGCGTACCATAAATTAAGCTTTAATTTAGCTGGAAAAACTATGAAATAATAAAGAATTTTTTAGATTTATTTTCTATTTTCTTACAATAATGTAGAAAGCTTCTAAATATGTGGTTAGTGAAAAAAAAATCCAACTTTTAGAATATATTTCATAATTTCTAACCTTCATATTATATGTTTTGAACTCCCTTAATCTTGAATTTATGGAACTTTACAACGTTGTTTGAATTAATTACTAGACATTACATATGGTGTGTTAATAAATGCATATAAAAGTGTAGTACTATGTGAAAATCTTATATTGAATGGCAACTTTTTTTTAAAGAAAACATACATATTTTTTTAAATTTCTACACATACACTTGTCTTATTAATTTACTATCTTGCTAGATTTCCACTGTAAACAAAACTATACAATGTTCAAAGTTGGATTTATTTTACCACAGGGAGACTGCTTATAACGCCATGGATAGATACTAAAGGCCGTATGCTATATAATATAATAATCGTTTATAAATGTTGGGGTGATCACACTGAACTACGTTTTTGATAATTCCTGAAAAATATTTTTTTTAAATGTGAATGATGACATTTATTAAAACAAAGTATGTATATTATATGCATATATTTATATACAGATTTATAAAGTATAATTGAAAAACATACCATTTTATATAGGTCTATGTATAAATTTAAACCAATTTATATAAAATGTATGTATAAAATCATTGCTTTATTAATATATATTTATAATATATACATAAATAATTATATATATATATATATAACTAGGCATTTAAGGTTAATCTAATAAAATACAGGTTATTATAAAACCATATGATTAAAATGAACAGTTTTTAAACAAAGTAAATGCGGTAAAAAACCATAAAAGAATTTTGATTGTACTTAATTACAACTCTTCTTAAGCTTTTAACCTTTTTACACTTAAATAATACCCTTTTTACCCTTCTTTGCATTTTAAATCAGTTTTTTTTAACTTTTTACCGAATTTTACTTACTCTTTTTACTCAACCATTATACCCTTTTTTTAAATATATATTTTGAAGACATTGACTTTTTTTGAATTTTTTTACTTTTTTCAGTTTTCACCTATTTAACCTTGTTATTCGTTTTCAGTTTTTCACATTTTTAAGCTTTTTATTATTTTTTAATTTTTCACCTTTTTAACCTTTTTACCCTATGATACTGCTCCCGAGAAACGCCGGGTCCTTCTAAATTTAATAACACAGAAACTATTGGGTTAATCACTTAGCATAGTTACATCTGGACTCAGGAATGGAACAAATATATAGTTGTAATTTTTCAAATCTGTTTAAATTAATTGAATATAAAAACAAATTTGTATCTAATAATTTTAGCAATAAGCTCTTATTCTTGGTAATGCGTCCTACTATCCATTTAGTATATACGTTTATGCACTAATTAGGCTAATGTGATAGTGATGAGGAAGGTTGAATTATTAGGAAGTGTACCCACATTTTCGTGAAATGAGAATGGAATAATATTTATTTAAAAAAAATAGTCTCTGTGCTCCCGACCGGGATTCGAACCCTAATTTTCCCGTCAGTGGCAGTCCATTATAATGCAAGTGTAAATTGTTAAGATCATTCAGTCACAAAAGCGGTTTATTTTTTTATCTATTCGCGGGAAATATTTTCCTGTTTCAATCAACGGATATCTGTCTCTAATTAGACTCGACTCGGGAGATGCATGACCTTCGCTAGAGGCAGCCGTTGGGCAAGGCCAGAGCTGCTCCAGCGTGGCGAACTCGCCCCAGGACCTATCGCATGTCTAAGAATATTGTGAGAGGGGAGGGGGGAAATTGAACTCAGGACGTTAATAGTAGTCCCTTTAGAGGGACCGTAAGGATGGAAACAACTTTCTTGTGTCTATGTGCGTGTAAGAGCGATAACACCTCTATTTTTCTGGGGAGCTTTCTGAGTAGGGGAAGGGGTAAGCTCAATGGCCTACGTGCACCTCTCACCAGATCCTAATTTTTTTTTTTTCCTCTTCGCGTCTTACTATTATTATTATTATTATTATTATTATTATTATTATTATTATTATTATTAGTACAACGTCTTACTATACGTTCGGGTTATACGCACTTTCGCTAATGTGTAATGGTAGGGTGATTGTGAGATGAAATGGAGGACCTACAGTTTAACGTGGAATCCGAACCACGGTGGAGGCCTGGCATTCCCCACATTCACAAGATGTCTTGTCACAGGTGAAGGAAGGGTTTGGTAATCAGATAAATCTGTGTCGGGACCGAGGATTGAACCCCGGCCGCCAGCATAGAGGTCTGACACCTTACCCCTAGGCCGCCAGGTCACCCGCGTCTTATTAACCGTTCAAGATATAAAAGTATGAAAGAAGATAGGGAAGGTTGAATTTTAGATCAAGTCTACTCAAATATATTCGCGAAGAAAAAATGAAAACCATTTCAGAAAAAAAAAAACACCTAAGTACACCTGACTGGTATTCGAACCCCTATCTCACATCATCGAAAGACCATTCTATTGCAAGGGTAAAGCATTAGTCCAGCGTTTTTCAAACCGTGCTCTGCCGTAGTAATCTTAATCTGCGAGAGGCAATTTTAGAATATTATTTATTTGTTTTTTACGATATAAAATATCAACAGTGATTTAGATTGGCGATTTTTTTTCTTATATAAATATAAACATTTGCTAAAGGGAAGGCCAGAACATCTAATGTTTTACGTTTCTATTATACTTTCATTGGCCTACCTGTAAAACCTAACCATCATTTCTGCATGAACATAATATTGGTGTACACTTTTCATGAAGACTTAAGTATGAATTTCTCCAGGAGCAAGAGCTTCAGTCTATATGTTTGGGAACGCCTGCGTTAAGCCATTTAATCACCCAATCAGGTTTTCCCGATGGAAAATACAACTCCATTCTGTTGCCAGTTCACTGATGACCTTTCTTCGAATGAAAATAACATCTAATTGACTAATAATTCATTTTTATTCCTATCAGGAATTAAATCTATGATAATTATATAAACTTTCAGATACTCCAGGGCGTGGAAGAGACGGTTTACACATGTAATAACATATTCTTTGTATTGAAAAATGACGCCTGAACATACACTATATATGACACTATATATTTATTATTTTAGCTACTAAATGCTTTAAATTAACTTAGAACAACAACAAAACATTGACAGCTTTCTACATAGTAGTGATTAAGTAATTTAATTTAATTATAATTTAGTACCACGCCCTACTACCCGTTTGGGTTGTACGCTTAAGTACTAATTAGATTAATGGGTTAGGAGTTCGGAAGGTTGAATTTAGAGGAAGTGGACCCGCATTTGCTCGGAGCTAAAGTGGAAAACCATTTTGGGAAAAACACCCCCAGTTCACTCAAGCGAGATTCGAAACTCAATATTCACGTTCTTGGCAGTCTAGCTCAACACGAAACTAGTGCGTCAGCTAACCACGCCACCGAGGCGGGTTTTAATAGTTATTTTTTTTAAAGTCTCTAAGATGGACCACTATATGTAATACATTGTTGTGTCTCTAAGAGCTTGATATTAATTTGCGTAATGTCCCTAGTTGAATTGCCTTACGTTACTGAATTGTTCTTGGGCGAGTCACGTAAACAGGACTCTTTAACGTTCATCACAAGAAAGAGTTCACGCCGGCCGCCTGGGTTGTGATCAAGTAAGACGGCCGTCCGGAGAGTAGTTGGTCGGGGTAGGTCGATTTTCGGGCTGTGTGGGTCGTTGCACCCACTATCTTTCTGGAACCACGTTGTTGAAAATATATTTATTTGTTGGTCTCACATAGAAACACTACGTCTTGATATTTACTGTTGACTGGATATTTCCTTCCCTTTTACCCTTTATTCTTCTCTACATGACGCCCAAATTCAGAGAAATTGCCATCCCTTATCGGGATACATGCTATTTCGGTAGCATTTGTTCTTTGGTTTAACATCAGTCTGCTGTTGGTAATTCATCCTGGCAAGTCACAGCTCTGCAACCCGCGCTCTCTCTCACTCTGTAGTGATGTAAAATATTCTCTTAAGTTCAAATCTCGGTGAATTACTCCCGCTCTTTCTCGCTGGAATATTATTATTATTACTACTAGCACCGCGTCTTACTACCCTTTCGGGTTATCCGCACTTTCGCTAATGTGTAATGGTAGGGTGATTGTGAGATGAAATTGAGGACCTACAGTTTAACGTGGAATCCGAACCACGGTGGAGGCCTGGCATTCCCCACATTCACAAGATGTCTTGTCAGAGGTGAAGGAAGGGTTTGGTAGTCAGANACGGTGGAGGCCTGGCATTCCCCACATTCACAAGATGTCTTGTCAGAGGTGAAGGAAGGGTTTGGTAGTCAGATAAATCTGTCCGGGGACCCAGGATTGAACCCCGGACACTTTCTCGCTGGAAATTAACTTATTATGGACTCCGTGTTAACAGATTCATTGTGATGATATTTATTTGTATATTAAATAGATTCAATCTGTGTGTTGTTTATATTATGTATTCTTGGAAATGCGAGTGTTTAGGGGAACACCTCCTGTCAAATAATTATTAAGAAGACCGCACGCAATTCAAGACCATCACTACCAGATCTTTATTTTGTATCTCTTGATTAGGACAACATTCAAAGGTAGGCTTCACAATAAACTGTTCTAATAGCCTCTATTTCGAACTCAGTCTTTGTTTTGGCTCAACTAAAACTAGTCTTCCTGTAATTTATCAATACAGTAAATTAAATGTATCTATTGTTATATAAGATGACACACACACACACATGATTTTAGTATCCATTAGCTCACGTTGCAGTTCAGGGGTTGGAAAGTCACACATCAAAGGAAGTGCTTACCACATTATTTCATGGGCGCCTTGTTTCACAATTTGGGGACATCGCATGGCCACCACAGTCCACGTTCACTTCTCTTAAAAGCTCGGAACTTTTTTCTTCTAGGCCATGTTAAAGAGTCATGTTTACGCCACTTGATTCGTCCAAGAACAATTCAAAAGCTTAAATAATTGTGGTAGAGGCTGAACCAATTCAACAAGAGACATTGCGCAGAGTCATGTTAAGTTTCGCGGATCGCACACAACAGTGTATTGCATTTAATAGTGGCCATCTTAACGATATAGTTTATTAAAAATTAATAATTCAAGGGTATGGGAAAATTGTAAATCTGTTGTTTCATTAAGTTTCATTTTGAGCAACTAGAAGTAAATATGGTAAATTATTATTATTATTACTAACACCGCGTCTTACTATCCATTATGGTTATACGCTTTAAGTACTAATTACGCTAATGGATTAGGAATGTTGAATTAGAGGAAGTGAACCCGCATTTGCATGGAAGTAGAGTGGAAAACCATTTAGGGAAAAACATCCCCAGTTCACCCGACCGAGATTCGAACCTGGATCTCCCCGTCCTCAGCAGTCTAGCTCAACACGACTAGCGCGTTAGCCAACTACGCCACCGAGGCGGGTAAACATGTTAAAGATATAGTGTAACTAAATGCGACAATACTTTCTGCCCTACCCTTCTATCGGCTGAGCTAAGACCTGGTTAAGTAACCACATTGTGTAAGGCGTCCTTTTGGCAAAATACTAGATTGACTGCTAGTGACAGAGAGTTCGGGGTTCAAATCATGTTTGGGTGTAATGAAAGGGTTTTTTACTAAATGGTTTTCCACACTCCCTCTAGAAAATGATGATCAGAGTGTTCTCGTATAACCTAGAAATGAATGGTGAAACTATAACGGATCCATTATTAATTACAAATGAGTTCGGGAACTAATTTTATTCCGCATATAAATTCAGCCTTACCTGTCTTGCCCTGACCCGTAGTTGAAGCTAGCGTGTCCTTGTATCCATGCCATATTGCACCCGTGGATGTCGCTTTTCTATTAAATGCTGAATGCATCTAGATCTGCTGAGTGATCAGATGAACATTTCAAGATTTATTTTTAAATACTGTGACATTATCTGCCCTTTTTTTAGCACGTATATTTAACATTTGCCTGTCAAATTAAACTTTTCTATCTCAAATGGATAAAAACTGTTGTCATACTTATTTACAAAAAAAAAAAACACGGCAGAAACAAGTGTTTGTAATTATAGACCAATTTCTAAATTAAATACGTACTCTCAAGTATTCGAGAAAATAATACCTGGGCATACTTTCTGCTACTTAAAGAATAAATTCACAGAAAATCAACAAGGCTTCATAAAAAATAAATGTATTGTCACAAATTTAGTAGAATTTCTGGCAAATATAGCCCCTCAAGTGTCTACCCAAGGCCAGGTTCATGCTATTTATTTTGTAAGGCTTTCTAATTGTGTCAGCATAATATTGTTCTCTTGAATCTTGGGAAATTTTCTCTATTTCTCTCACAAGTAAATTGGTTTAATAGTTGTTTGCATCGATTATCATTAGCTATTAAAATAAATTCGCAGACCTCCAACACATTTTAGCCCCTTGTGGTATACCTCAGAGCTATAATTTAGGTCCTCTTCTCTTTAAAGGGTTTGATGATGACATTGATAAATCTTAAACTCATCTTGCTATTTACTCTTCGAGAATGTTGTAAAACTATTTAATTTTTCAAATCTAGTGCAGGTTGTATAAACTTACAACACGAAATAATGGTTTACAATGTTTTCTATAAAATGGAATGTCTATTAATAAATTAAAGAGCAAAGCTTAATCTTATACTAAGAAAACTAATCATATTTTTTGTACTTATAAATTGGTCAATGATAACATACTTCACTCCCTTTATATTATTGATCTAGGTATTCTCCTGGACAAAAGACTTTAATTTAACTATCATGTTCGTAAATTTGTTGCTGCTTAGATGTTCTACCTCAAACATTAAAAATTATATTATTTTGCTTTTTTTTTGTTTGTTTATTTTTTAATGTTATAATTATGTCATTGCATTTCTAATGCTTATACTTTTACCAACGTTTATTTATTTGATTTTTACTATCATTACTTTTTCTATTTTTTGTAAAGACTTTTCGTGTAAGTTTAATTATTTAACTATAATTGTTTCTAATATTTTATTTCACTATGTATTTATGCTCACATATTAGGTACATTTTTAATTTTCAGGGATGACCTGTTATTATAGGTCTCTGGACTGTTAGCCAGAACTATAATAAATGAAATTTAAATTGAATTGAAAATATTATTATTATTATTATATTCATCGTCATTGTCATCATTATTACTATAGTTATTATTGTTTATAATAATATAAGTGGTGGTGGTGGTGGTAGTAATAGTATTAATAGTAGTATAATCCTCTCTCTTCGTGTAGAAGGTATTATAGCAATATTTTAAGAAAATAATATATTTATTTATCTTTAGCAACATAGTTAAATAATAGAAATACGAAGCGTCGTACACTGACATCTATTTTATTGGTGGGTGTCATAATTTTGGTGGTAAAGACCCCCAAAAGATGTCAACGGATTTAAAAAATATTGAATACATCTTTTTATATTCGATGTGTTTTTTGTAATAAAATTAGGGCTGTAATTTTTACAAATTTATAAAACTTTAATAAGCTACTATTCTAAGCATTGAAAAGCAATACAAAAAGGATAGCAAATCTTACTTGTTATGGGGATAAGGGGGGTTAAACCCTCACATAACCCTTCTTGGTAAGAACCAATAAATTTGTTAAAAAGAAGTGTATAGGCATAGCATCTAGCTGTTCCTGTAATAAATATATTCTATGATTTTCATCTGCATTTTGCGTCCAGTCCATACCCATCTTTACCATGTTAAACTGCCAAATTCCACTATATCCAGGATCACTCAAGAAATCACAGCCAAATTATTAATGGTAATATTTGAGTTCCTTGTTATTCTGAAGAAACTAACAATTATTGTACTTAATACATTTGAGTGATGATAATTTTTTTAATTAGACAAAATAATATATATATATTTTTTTAAATTATTTTTAAACTTTATATGAAAACATAATAGATTGACTGTATTTGTAACACGTTCATAATCTAGTCCTAAAAATTCATTCAAATATCTAATACCCTTTTTTTTAAATAAGTGTACCTATATTTGGATAACACACATAATTGGGAAATTGAAATTAGTTCTGGCTGTTAAAAACTTTCTGCCACCACGTCTTTCTTGAGAGATAGGGCCTATTCATCAATGTCGATCAGCTCCGTTAATTGGATTATCAATATTTTATTCTTTCGGTGTTCCTTTTAAAGTTCTTATAAGCTGTCTTGCCTTTTTACCTAATGTTAATGTAGATTTTTTTTCAGCTTCTTTAAGACACCTTATATCCTGTGCTTTCAGTCCCAACACATAATTTACAACAGAAGATCCACACAATTTTTGAAGACTTTTTTACTTTCTACAGCTTGACATCGTTAAATAATATGACTGAATCATAAACCCCTAGTTTCATTGTGTCAAGGTCTATGAAAAACTCTCTTTGGTAACCAAAACCATAACAGGCTGTTGAAACACTCCCTCGTATTTGAGTCTTGCCACACAACCATTTATTTAACAGATATTTGATTGACAGATCTCTGTATAAAGGCTTTATTACATTCATTACTACCATAGGTAGTGAATTAAGATGTTTGTTTTCTTTATTAATACATTTGGAAACTATATATTTATACCGGGAGTACTTATCAATTGAGCACAATCCATGCTGTGGCTTGTCGTCAGTATAGATCTTGGGAAATAGTCACCCACACAGACATCCTTATCTTCTCTAAACTGTCACTATGTCTCCTAAATGCAAAGCGATATTATGTTTGTATCAGATGAATTTCAGCAGCAGCTTTCCACGTCCTGATAACGATTTACCATATTCTAGCTTGTGTCCTTTGTATTGTGCTTTTATCTTTCTTAGGCCGGGCTTACACAGGGCAGTAGGGCCAACTGCCGTTGATATTCCTCCTTTTTCCCACATACTGCAGTGTGTTAGGGTAGGAGAGACCTCCTCCTGACCTAGTCTCGTCTTGACAACCAGTAGTATTTATATTCCGGACCTTCGTTTGAACTGCAGTTATGAACGCGTATAGAAAACACTTAGTAGTAGTGTGCATGGTGGAGGCATCATGTTTACTAGATGAACCAAGGCCAGTAAGAAGATTCTGGGTGCATCCGTACAACAAAGAGAGAAGCCTCAAAAAGATTCTGGAAATTTTATTAAGAAATACGGAAGCACGAAATAATGTTCGGATGACCGTTAAATAATTCGATTAATTATTGGATATCGTGTGATCTCACATTACTAAGCAAAATTCATATTGGAAAAACCCATCAAGTGCTGAGGAAAGGCTATACATCCCATTAAGGTAAGTTAAAAATATATAATTTGTAATTAGTGAACATTGTATTGATTTAATGTAAATTACAATCATTTAATCTTACTTATAGTCATTGGAATTGGAAGGAAGGGACAACAAAAATGAGGCCGCACTAGCCTCATAGTGGGAATAAGAGGTGTATGAGGGTGAGGATTGGTAGTGGGATAAGGATATGTTTGTGGCTGGAAGGCATATTGAGAGGTTGAAGCCAAAAAAGGAGGCTTTTGATAGGGGTGGGGTTAAATGGAAAATATTTGTGTGAATGGAGGTAGAGGTGAAGATTGTGACGATCCTTGATAGGGCGAGGGTTGAGAAAGAGAAAGTAGTGTATAATGGTCGGTGTGCTGGTGGGGTTGATGGCTTCCTTTCACAGTCATCATGAAAAATAAAGTTTGTTGCTAGAACTTGAGTTTTTGTGTTCTGTTAAAGATTTATAAAAAGGAAGTAGGAATAAGAGATATTATTTATCAGGATCATCACATTCTTTGGAACTCTCCAGTTTCTTTTAGTAATTCGGACTGAAATTTTGTAATTGGGGTCGGATTTTTTATGTATCGAAGAGTTTTTGAAGGTTGTAGGGGGTTCAAGAAGAAGGGAGGTGGTGGTGATGATGGTGGTTGGAGAAAACTCGGTTGGAGATTCAGAGGTGATGTAGTGTCTTCTTCGGGTTCCTATGTGTTACCACTTGTGATGGAAAAAAGATAAATATATACACACAGTAGAAATATAGATGTAGGCTAGTTTTATACGGAGACTATCTTCTCATCTCACCTTCTGTTTTATAAGGAATTCTTAGTCAATTCCAGAGCATCGACAAACACGTATTTCTTTCGTTTTCCTACTGGTGCATCGCTTATCCCTGTATTCAATGAACGGATGAAATTATCTCGTATATTTCTCCACTTTTTTTTATTTCGGTAAATACAACAAAAGAAACAACATCAATACATTTTAAGTACTTGATAATTGCTTTTCTATATTTTTTCCCCACGTAAATTTATTTAATTCTTAAATCTTAATAATTTTAAGATTTTGTAACGTAATTTACTTTACACATTTTAACTTTTTTACATTATTTTAAAATATTGTTCAAATAATGAATTCGTATTTATGTAAATATTTTAGATCTTTAATGACATAAAAATTCTAGCCCTAGTAATAACTAGCTAAATGAAATATAAAAGACCAAATATCTAATATTTTCTTTCGATAAAATTTAATTTTAAAGATTTTTGTTTGATTAATTTGTTGGTTAATGTGAAAAAACTGGCAAAAATAAATAGTTTTTTAAAAATTTTTTAGGTCCGATGGGTAACACAAAGGTTTTATTTATGGCAGCTCTGAAGTGACACAATGGTCATTGCATTTTCCTTGTTGCAGGTATATGGAAATTGGAAATACCTTTGCCTCTCTGCATCTCGAATACTTTGTCGGAAAAATGACTATTTCAAAAGTTGTTATTGTTGAAACCTGCCAAGAAATCTGGGATTATTTTTTAAAAAAAAACATCTAGAAATGCGTGAACTAACGGAAGAACGGTGGATAGACATCGTTGAAAATTTCAACATAAATAGTGATTTTTCAAGTTGTCCAGGTGCAGTTGACGGGAAGCACATACGATGTATTAAACTTTCAGGGTTTGGTTCAAAGTTTTTTAACTATAAAAAATACGTCTCAGTCGTGCTAGTGGCAGTTGCTGACGCTAACCTAAGTTTTATTGCAATAGACGTGGGGGCATATGGTCAAGAAGTGGATTCTACAGTTTTTCGAGATAGCGTTATTGGTAAAATGTTGTTTTCAGAACAATTAACTCTTCCAACCCCAAGATGTTTGCCAAATCCCGATTCTGACCTACAGTCTTTTGTCATGGTCGGTGATTAAACTTTCAGGCTTCACACAAATCTTCTTCGTCCTTACCCACAATGTAATCTTGATTCACACCGGAGGGTTTTTAATTACAGATTATCTTGGTGTAGGAGGCACGTGGAATGAGCATTCTCCGTACTCGCTAATAAATGGCCAGATTTGCATACCCCAATATTATTGAACCCGGACAATATTTACAACGGTCTTAATTTTGAGGACAGAGAATCACATCAGTTCGTGGATGTAAGTAACTTAGGACGTAGTGCCCCACAACAAGGGGTGGAAATTAGAGAATTTTTTGCCGACTACTTCATGCGGCCAGGAGCATTCTCATTTCAAAGACACTATATGTTCTAAAAAACTGTTTGTATTCCAAAAATTCTAATCATGTACATTGTTTTTTTTTTATAGTTACATTAAGTTCATGAAAATTTCCTTGCAAACTGTTGTTTTCTGTGTTAAACAAATCTAAAAAATTGTTCTGTTTCTAATAGGTAATTAAGAACAAGCTTACGAACTCAAAAACATAATTATGTAATAACTAATAATGCTATATAAAAATACATTTTATTTTGAAAACACTTTTTTAATTCAGTCTGGTGCGTAGAAAAAGATCTTTGTGCTATTTTTTTTATCACATGTAACTCTCTAATGTTTCAGTTAATTTTAGACAAATAATATATAAATTATAGCCCGATAAAAGGACGGTTATATACAGTTTTAAGTTAAAATTACAGAAATATAAATATAGCCTTTCTAAGTCAAGCTTAGAACTAATACAACGTTTTCTTTACCCTACCTCATTTTTATTTAAAAAAATGTTTTAACTATAAAAATTCCCAGTTAACGGCGGGTACATCAGCTATTTACTAATATGACTAAATAATACTAATAATAATACATATTATTATAAATAAAAATATTTACTACTTACGTTGGTTGTTTTTCTCCAATGCAAACAATTCTATCCATTTTTCCACAAGTTCTGGTAGTTCCAACCACCCTGTTTCTTTTTCCGTCCATTCTTTAAAATGTTGTGGCTTCTGTCCCAAAGTAGAAGTTTATCTTGCACTAATGCTATTAGTTTATCACCATCTATGGCGAAAAAAATTAGTTAAAAAAACTTGTTAAAAATTAAAATGTAAAAGAGGTTGTGCACCGACAGCCGTCGAGAGAGTTATGTGGGCCCAGCTCCATTTGATTCTTAGTGTTCTGCCCCTCCCTTCAACGTTACCGTTGACCTTGACGCCGCAACAATCCTCCGTTGGAAATCTCCAACGGCCGGCGAAAACACCGCACCGGTGCAATCGCCGTGTTGACTCTTCTGCTCCTTTGACACACCGCAGCAACAACCGTCGAAAAACAGCATGTGTAAACCAACACTTAGACGTGAATTTATTCTGTTCTGTACATGATCTATAAATTCCAACTTTGCTATCACTAAAGTGTCATATCACTTGATATCACACACAGCTTTATATGCATTGGTGTCTCCATTTCCCAAGTATTAATATACCTTAAACCAAGCTTATCTTCGGAATGCTCGAAAATTGCCAGTGCTCCATTGACTTCCATCCCCCCACACATATCGATATAATTGTTATTATCATTGCCTCTTTGGAAAATATCATTAAGGGATTTTTTTTTAGCACTGCGTCTTAATATCCTTTCGGGTTGTAAGCCCATTTGCTATCACTCTAATTTGTTAGGTATAAGGAAGGTTGAATTTAGAGGAAATACACCCCCTTACATGGAATAAGAGTGGAAAGCAATTTAAGATAAAAATACCCTCAAATGCACACGAATAGGATTGAGCCCCAATCTCCCCATCATTGGCAGCCAGTCTATTGTGATAAGGGTGCCTAAAACCATGCAGCCATCAAAGATAGTCATTTTCTGTTGTTGTGCAACTTTGTCAGTATTTATACCAACATTTGACATCAAGAAATGAACAGTACCTGTGTTCATAATGTAGCTGTTACACCATTCAATGACATATGACCTCGTTTTTGCCAACTTCCATCTAATGAGGCAGTAATATTTATGTCTTTGTCATTCTCACTGACTTCCTGCTGCTAAGCTCTATACATAGAGCCATTAGATACACTTTTCTCACAGTTACTTAAGAATTTACTGTATTTAAATAGTTACCAGGTGGTTGAGATAAATTCATTATAGTACACAAAGTTTTACCTGGAGAATTGCTTCTACCTACACTTCTTAAACCATACACTAAGATCAAATATACATTAATAATGATGTATGTATGTTTTCTTAGAAGTATAAAATTTACATGAGTAAATACAATACTTACAAACAATCTCCAACGATGATTCTAGAATATCTCGTTTGTCAGTAATCTCACAGCGTTCAAAGAGTCTTCTAAGCCACAGTTATTGCATTTAAAAGTTTGAAATATTTTTTTTACGATAACCTCCTTTATTATGTTTTTTAACCAAAAAATCATTTTTCTTACCTCACATTTCCAAGTAGCGCAATTTTCATCCTGAAGCAGGATAAGGTCTATTTATATTTCCATCTAAATATGCATTGTGAAAGGTACACATATTATCAATCAAATGATCTGTATTCTCATCATATGAAGTAGATTTTAAAATAAACTTTGTAAATTGATTAACACCAAAGACTTTCCTGCAATCAGACTTCTTTATTTTACCCATTTTATAAATATTTTTCAACTCGTATGATTCAAATCAGTTTCAAACCAACAAGTATTTCACTGTCCCTTTCCGATATACAAATAATATAAACAAACCTTTTGGTTTTATGCTGACAACGAAACCAACAGAATAATTATAGATTCTCACATTGAAACATAACAAATTACAATGAAATATTTGAGTAGATATAGTTACAAGAAAAAATAGAAAAAAGAAAATATTCTATTATGATTTCACATAATAATTGCATTAAACACATATTTTATTAACGAATTTTGGATGTAACAAATCAAAAGTAGGAACAATTTGGAACGAGATAAAAATAAAATCAGATAGTGTATAACTTTGTTGAAAAATTACACGTATCTCTCCTTACCACCCGTTAGTGTTATATGCCTATGTACTAATTACTCTAATGGGTTAGTGTTGAGAAAGGTTGAAATTAGAGTGGGTGTACGAACCTGTATTTGTAGGGAGAGAGAGGGGAGAAACCGCCCTTGATAAATTCCACTGAAATGGAACTCCAATATCCCCGTCATTTGTGGCCTAGTCTATTGCGAGACCCAATGTCTGAGAGGTTGGCGTCATTATTATAAGCTGCGTTAAATTGTTCTAATCATATTATATTAGTCGATGTAAGAAGCTGAGTATGTTTTAGTTTAATGTATAAATGAGATATATTTTAAGAATTATGATATATACAATATTATAAATATGCTTATGGCTAAACAACTTTTGTAGAATTAAATTTGACAAATAAACTTATATTCCTCATGTAGGCTTTGTAGAAAGAACTTTGTAGTTTATGAAAGCGAAATTATAATAACGACTACAAAATACTCTCTTGATAATCGTCTAGCAGAATTTATTATGTAACCATTATAATTTCATTTTTACTGTGCTATGTTTTAGATCTTTGAATGTAATCACTTTCTTAAGGTCTTTGACCAGCAAAATTTTATTACACATTTTAAACAATTGCATATTATTATAATCTATTAATATTGATTAAATATTTCAAATAATTACAGTTCTCGAGTTGTTTGGAGTTAGACTTTGTATTTTACTCTTGTGCGTACCATGAAGGGGCTGAAATTAAGTATAGCTAAACATTCACATGAGTTGTACACAATGGAATCTTTATAATATTAATAATGATTATATCAATGTCATAAATATTTCATTGTAATACTAATATAATTATTATATTTTAAATTTTATAATACATATTATTATTATTAATTATGATATTTTGTACATATGATATATATTATATTATAAAAGTATAGTAATATTCATATTATAAATATTTTTAATATACTATATTCATATTTTAAATAATTTTTATAATATTAATATTCATATTGATAGAGTAAATAATTTTTGTAATATATATTCATTTTAATAGTAGATATTATATTCAATTAAATATCCAATTAAATTTATTTTACTATAGTGCTGGCCAACATTCGTGAGACCTATGACAGGCCAGCACTGAAAAGTACACAAGTACCTTACAAATAAGTATAACTACATGAGAAAAAGGGCTAGACAATAATAGCTAAATATTTATATTTACTAATGATTAGTTACGAATCAAATAGAAAATAATAGTGATGAGATTAAACAATAACAAAACATAACTAAAGAGTAGTAAAGAGTATGTAGGCCTATCTAAAAAGCATTAACAATAAACAAAAAATAAATCGGAATGAAATTATGTGTTGCCAGTTTAACATCAGTAGTTGAATAAATATATAAGACCAATCAGCGGTATATTAGTGTAAAGATGTAAGTAATCAGCACATGCTTAATAAATATATGTAGTTGTGGTAGCACTATTTTTATCTGCAATTGGTTCATCTAGTGTATTCAATTAGGGTGGATTAGCTATATCAATATTTACTAGTGGTTGACACCCACCTCGGTATAACGCGCTAGTTTCATGTTGTGCTAGACTGCCGAGGAGGGGGAGATAAAGATTCTAATCTCACTGGGTTAACTGGGATGGTTTTCCCCTTGATGTTTTCAACCCTCCCTCTACGCTAATGCAGGTTCACCTCCTCTATATTCAACCTTCGCAATTACAAACTCATTAGCGTAATTAGTACTTAAGCGTACATCCCGAACGGGTGGTAAGACGCGGTGCTAAGTATTACTAGCGATTGAGAGCTATGAGATGTCAAGGTGTGGTGGAAATTAGCAAAAGCAAGGTCTAGCAGGTTGGCGTCATTATTATAAGTCGCGTTAAATTGTTCTAATCATATTATATTAGTCGATGTAAGAAGCTGAGTATGTTTTAGTTTAATGTATAAATGAGATATATTTTAAGAATTATGATTTATACAATATTATAAATATCTATATTAAAATGTATAATAATAGTATTAATATTATAACTATCTCATTATATACACCTAATATGAATCTATATTTACATTAAATTTCAGTCACAGACATAAATAAACAATGGCACACAAAAAGCATAAAATATCAAGTACGCAAAAAAACAAACATAGACTATCTAGTTTGACCTATAACTCGTGAGCTGTAAGTATTTGAAATAATTGAATCACTATTTATAATCTATAATTATACACCGTTTAAAATTGTTCAGTAAAATGTTCATGTTCGAATGACACTCATCGATTACAAATGCGTGTTAGTAAGCCGTGATCTTTAGTCTGTGTTGTTACTTTTTATAAACAAACTATTCAGAAACTTGAATGATCCCAAAGATTGTATAAATTTGGCAGGTAGAGTTAACAATTTTTGTTATTCAGTCATTACGGATTAAAGAGTATAGATTTATATTTAATAACTTAGAGACACAATGTTTAGTAGTACATTATTTTTAGAGACAGCTCCAAACAAAAGAAGGGTCTCTTTTCCGGTATAGGGATGCTGAGTGTCGGTCTTACTTACAACTGTAAAGATGGGGGTGAGAAATATACACTTTTATAATAAATGTACCCAAAATTGGTCAGAGGAGAGATCAAATGAATTTAATAAAAAACTGTTCACTTAACAAGATTATATAACTTCGGACATGTTTTATGAGTTTTCTATCAAAATTATCAAATAATTGTAAGTTTTTTAAAAGTTATTATATCTTATATTTAGATCCACTTATTAATAGTGTATCATACATTATTTTCATTATGACTTAACTTTAGGGCCAGAAATGATGATGTCAGGAAAAAGGAGATTCATCAGAAATATCCTATAGAGAACATGAAAAACCATATTGTGGAAACCTGCATCAGGTATAAACTTTTATTATTATTATTATTAGCACCGCGTCTTACTACCCATTTGGGTTGTACGCACTTACACTAATGTGTAATGGTAGTGTGATTGGGAGATGAAATGGAGGACCTACAGATTAACGTGGAATCCGAACCACGGTGGAGGCCTAGAATTCCTCACATTCACAAGTTGTAATTAATACACATCTTGTCAGAGGTGAAGGAAGGGTTTGGTGATCAGATAAATCTGTGCCGGGACCGAGCATTGAACCCCGACCGCCAGCACAGAAGTCTGACACCTTACCCCTAGACCACCAGATCACCCCATAGCAACAAACTTAATGTTAGCTCTTCTTTTTTTGGTTTTCCGATGATGGGGAGCTTAGGGTTTGAAACACTTCACAGGTGTACTATGTCAAGCTTTACCTCAATGATTTTCCACCGATACATCATGAACAAGATGATATATTTCTTAAAAATTATAATTTACTAATATTTATCAACAACGGATCCTATTTTAAATATTCAACCAATATTAGAATAAAAGGGGGAATACAGCATGACAGTTAATCAATTATGCATGGGTTTAAAAAGGAATAGGATTCAGGTAAAATAAATAAATTCTAGTAAATTTTAGTTAAATTTGGGACACCCAAAAAACTTGACATACTAATTAAGTTATGTTTATCTGATATGCATAGCAGGGTACAGGTTAAGTGTCACTTATCATACACTTTTGAAATACATAATGGGTGGAAAAAATATTTGCAATTTCCCCATTAGCCTATAATAAGTTATTCTTAAAGTGTGCTATTAGGGTAACACAAGAGAGTAGGAAAGGATTACCACTAAATGGTACCATAGCGCTATTAGTCTACGCATATGATTCATATTGGTTGGACATTAGTAAGGAAGTTGTTGCAATAAATGCATAAATTGCATTAGAAGCTAATAAGGAAATAGGTCTAAAAATAAACGCTGAAAAGACCAAGAATATGATCTCACAGAGAATAAAGATTGGAGATGATAATTTAGAGATTACTTCGAGCAACTTCATTCTAATTGGTTAATGAGTTAGATCATTTATGAGCCATATTTACAAGCAACAAACATATTAGATTAGAAACTTTAAAAATAAAACAGTCGAGCATGCTATTACTTGGTCAGTGTCATCTCGCCTGCCTTCAAGGAATGTTAAGCTAAAAATATTCAAAACTATATTTCCACCGGTATATCTTAATGTGGTATGTTACCTTATACGAAGAAAATATAAATCAATGTTTGAAAACAAGGTTCTTAGGAAAATATTTGGTTTACAAGGTAATGAGGTTACTGGGGAGTGGAATAGGATACATAACGATCGGTTAGACACCCTGTACTTATCAAAATACTTTGTTAGGATAGTCAAGGCTTGTAGGTTATGATGGGCAGGACATGCTGCGTGAAAGGAAGATTCTAGAAGTTCGTTCAGGGTAATAACTTGTAAGCCCAATGGGAAGAGAACACTGCGAAGACATAGACTCAGATGGGAGAATAATATTAGAATGGACCTGAAACAGCTATAATGCAAGAGTTGGACTGAATGGAACTATACCAAGATGTGAACAGGGTGCAATGAGTTGGACTGAATGGAACTATACCAAGATGTGAAC